>PDND01000260.1:0-35036 GCA_002572855.1 [Emmonsia] crescens
GTTATTACATGTGTTATATATTAAGAAAAAATGTATATTAGTATTCTAGAGTTAGAAAAATTCTGAGACTCTTTGAGTCTCAGATAGATATTATAGTCTCTGACTGTATATATCTATAATTGAAGAATAATAATAATAATAATAATAATAAGAAGAATAATAATAATAATATCTATAGATTACTTCAGAATCATTTTTTTTAGAACTGCTTTATCTATTATATCTATATTTATAAATAATTCTCTAGATATCACACAATTGACTTATCTCTTTAATTTAAAATTTTTAAAAGCTTAATTAATTTAAGCTTTCTTCTCTCTATTTTTCTTTTATTCAGATAACTTCTTTGATGAATTAAAATAGTAGCATTATATATATTAATAATATACTTTATATATATATTTTTGAAATATTATAGAAGATAAAGATGTAGAAGTGAGTGAAGAGATATTTTACTACTAAAGTTTTTTATTAAAAGTAGTAAAATTTATAGAATTATCTTTTTTAAATATACTTATATTTCTATATTATTTTTTGAAGTATTTCACTAATTTAATAAATGATATAGTTACTTTATTATTTTTAATATTCATTACTTATATCTATGTATATTCTGAATCTATTACTAAATTTATATTTAAAAAATTAATCTCTCTAGTAAATTGACTCATGATCTTAGCTTTTTAAATATTATTTTTAATTAAAGTTTATTTATTTAATCAGTTCTTTATACTCTTTTCTTTCAGAGTTTTATAGAGAATATAATATTAAAAGTATACATTACTCTGATAGTTAGAGATAGTAGAATAGAAATATATTTTTAATATATTTAAAATCTTCTTTATATTTTCATTTTCATTATAAATATAATAGAGTTTATTAATATTCACTGTTTTTTATATTATATTTCTCATTTTCATCATCTTCACTTTTAAAAAATTATAGTTATTTTTATCAGTCTTTCAATTCATTATATTTATATTATATAGAACTCTGAATTTAAGTGTTAAAATCTCTAAATATTTAAGTTTCTTCAGAGATTCTAGCTCAGAGAATAGCTAAAGTTTTTTAAATTTTATAAAGTTCAATATATTATTATTTATAGTTTTCTCTAGTATATACTTATATCAGAGTCTTCAATCTTCTAAAATACTTAAATAAATGATCTCTTTTAATATTATAATATCTATTATTTTGACTGTTTTAAATAAAGATTAATATTTTCAAAATTCAGATTTTGAAGCTTTTTGTAATGAGTCTATGCTGAAAAGGTCAGCATACAATATAGATTTTATATAACAAAGTAGAAAATGTTAGAGAAGAGAAAGAAAAGAATAAAGATTTCAGTGAAAGCAGAGCTTTTATATATATATAAAATAAAGCTCTGAGTGAGTCTTAGAGCAGAAGAATCAGAGTTCTGATAAAGATTTCTTAATAAAGAATTGAAGTTTTCAGAAGTAAAAATCTATAGAGTGTATACTTTCAGTGAGACAGAGTGAAATAGTAATATCTAATAATTAAATATAGTTTACTATATTAGTCTTCTCTTTCTGAAGACAAGAACTGAGTGATAGAGTTATAAGTATATAACTTTTATCAATTAAAAACTATAGTTTTGAATAGTGCAGAATCTGAGATCTAAATTAGATAATTATAGCTGATTTATTTTATAAAATATTATTAACTGCAGCTGCAGTGTCTTTCATTGAAAATCTCTTCAATCTTTTATTTAAATTTATTTTCTTCTTCTATAATTTCTGATGATTATCAGTTAAAGATTAGTTAAAATGAAAATAAGTTAATAATAGTGTGATAGAGTAAGCTTATATAAAAAATATTATAAATCTTTGATAAAATATTAAGATAATAGTTATAACTATCTAAAACTTTTATAACTTTGTATTTTATATGATGATAGTCTAGTGTATAAAAGAGATATGTAATTTATATATTTCTGAAATTCAATTATATAAAATCTCTGATTTTATACTGTTCAGCAGAGTTTCACTGAATATTTATTTAATTTTTTTAATTCTATTTTGTACTTGTTATGAAAACTTCTGCTTAATCACAGATATTTTAGAGCTTTGATACTATATTATTGATGATTTAAATTGAACTATGAGAATTTGATGTGAATTATATAAGTTCTAGAAAATCTAATACTTTGATATAATAACTGTGTATAAGAAAGAATAAGCTTATATTTATTAAAACAGTGTCTTGACTATTAATAGCAACTTCTGTATATAGTAAGAGATTATATCAATTATCTTATAAATAGTTATAGAATTTATAAAAATAATTTTTTATAATTTTAATTATTTATTCTGATACATCATTGATTTTAAAGTGATAAATAGTTAATAAATAATATATAATCTTGAGAATCTGATAGATTCTTGTTCAGAGAGTGTTTATAAATTAATAATTTTAATTAAATACTATAGATCTTGATAGATTATATATTCAGTAGAATAAGCTTTATAAGAAGATTTCAGTGACTTGTTCAGTGTTCATTTTATTACAGAGTTCTAGTATTACACTTTTATTTAATTAATTAATAATTACTAGAATATTCTTGCAGTCTTTACTTTTAGAGAGATTAACTGTAAAGTTAATAGTAATATTTTATCAGATTCTGTTAAAAATATTAAGTGATTTTAATAGTTCTTTTCTATAATTCTTTTATAAAGTAATGAAAGAGCTGTGATTACAGTTTCAGATAAATTATCTGATACTATTTAATATCTTAGATTAATAGAATTTTCAGAAAATTATTTAATACAGTTATTTATAATCTGAATAATCAGTCATCTGTAAGTTATATATCTCTTATATTATTTAAATATATAGAGACTTAAACTGAGAGACTCAGTATTATTTATAGAATTGTAATATATTATTATTATTAATTGAATATTCTGAGATGTCAGTTCTTATATATAGTTTTAAAGAGAATTGAGACAATTCTTGATATACTGTATTAGTGAGTGTTTAAAGAAGTTTATTAATTTATACTGTTATATATCACAGTTCATTCAGTGAGTATTTAAAAAAGATTGAAGAGACTGAGATATCAGTGATAATTTATAGAGAAAGCACTGTAATTGAGAAAATATATATAATACTGTGTACTGTTCTATCAGAGCTAATTAATATTTTCAGATTTAAAAGTCAGTGCTCTCAGTTTATTCAGTAAATATCTATTATATTAGAAGATATATCTTGTTTTTATTATAAGAGAGCATCTGTCATCAAATTCTGACTATCTAAGTGATAGTGTATTATAAAGTGAAAGTGATTTAATAGTTTAGATCAGTATATCTGCTGTTCAGTGAGCTTATAAGTGATTATAAAATATTTAAAATTTTTATAATTTATAATTATCTCAAACTCAGAGACACTTCAGAGTTCAGAATCTCATTCTTCTAAGTATTATATAATTATAAAAAATTCTTTATTATAGATCTTGTAGTTACATTCAGCAGAATTCAGTTTTTTAAATATAAAAATATAAAATTGTAAGACTTCTTCATCATTATATTGTAAAATAGCTTTTTTAATAATATAATCAGAGAAATCAGCTTCAATAACTGTCTTTTAATTAGAATTAAATATTATTAGTAGAGAAGTATTAATGAATATCTTCTTTATTTATATAAATATGACTTTGACTTCTACTGATTATCAGAACACTGAATTCTTCTTAATAAATTCAGTGAGTGATCAGATAATATCTGAAAAGTTCTATATAAATTACTGATAGAAGTTAATAAATCTGATAAAACTTTATATATCTTTTACTATTTACAGAGCTTTTCATTTAAGAATTATAAAGACTTTCTCAGAGTTCATTTAAATACTCTTATCAGCTTCTATGATGAAATCTAGATATTTCATACTTTTAACTTTAAAATTGTATTTATCAATATCTATCAGTAAGTCTGCTTCATATAGTTACTATAGAACTTTTTATATATATTTTTAATATTCTTCTCTAAATCTGTTAATGAAGATGAGAATATCATTAAAATAAATAGATATAAATTTATTAAGAAAATCTTGAAATGCTTAGTTAATATATTTTTGAAATATACTCAGAGTATTAGCTAGTCTGAAAGATATAACTACTTATTTAAAAAGATTATATTATATTTAAAATACTGTAAGTTATTTATTATCTTCAGTGATATGAATCTTGTGAAAGATAGTAATAATATTTAATTTTATAAATCACTGAGCTTGTCTGATGTGTGCTAAAGTTTTATTGATAAATAACAGTGAATAATAGTCTTTCTTTATTAATCTGTTCAATTCTTAATAATCTATATAGAATCAGAGTTCTTTATCTAATTTCTTTATAAAGAGAATTGAGACTGTGATAAAAGAGTTACTAATATATATAAATCTTTTATTCAACAGATCATTGAGTGTTTTATAAAAAAGAAGAAATTCATTTCAGAATATATTATAGAGAAGTTCTTATAATAATTCAGAGTTCTTACTATTCTTTTTTTTTAGTTTAATATTATAATCTACTTCTGACTTTTATAAGAGAAGTAGATTTATAATATTATTTTATTAGATGACATCTAGATATTCATAATAATATTATAAAAGCTTTATACAAGAATCTATTAATATAATATAGAATAGTTTTTTCAGAGCTTTTTTAATATTAATTAGACTAATGAAATAGATTACTATATAGTTCTGCTGTCAGTAACTTCATCAGAAGCTTTTTCAGAGTATTTTATAAATATTAGTAGAGATTTGTATAAAATTCATGATCTTATAAACATTATTTTCATATACTCAGTTATTATTAGAGAATATTAAACTTCTGTTTCAGATATTTAATAAGATACTCTATTCAGATAGTCAGATAAGTTCTAGTATAAAATTATAGTTAAAATTATCAATTTTATATATATAAGTGTTTTTATATTAATGTTCTTCAATATTTATATCTAGTTTCATTATATAGTGAGTGCAGATATCTTTTAAATTATTAAATTTAATAAGAAATTAAGACTTTAATAAAGAGATACACTGAAGATTACAATATTTTATAACTGAAAATTTAATTATTATATAGTTATATAGATCACTGTTTATTATAATATTTATATTATATATACTATTTATCACAGTAGATATAAAAATTATATTTATTATTATTTTTTCTTTAAATTATTATTATCTGATCTTCTCAAGCTTCTATTTATAAGTTTAAATAGAAGCTAGTCTTTTTTCTACTTTATCAGAGTGTTTTTATAGTCATTATTTAAATCTTTCTCTAATATAATATAATTGATATAAACTGCTGATATCAGTCTCTCTTTCAGATAAAAGAGTAAATAAATGAATTAGTAGTTAAAAGTGATATAATCTAATCAGTTATAATTAATATATATTTCTCATTAATATCAGTTAATTATCTCTTCAGAGATGATTTCTGATACTCAGAAGTCTATTTAGATAATAGAAACTTTTACTTATATATAAATATTTAAATCTACTTAATTTATAGTATTAATATTATTCTTTAGTACTGATATATAAGTAGTCAGAGTATAGTATTTTCTACTGTTATATTATATATTCTTGAGCTTGATAAGATAATCATTTAATATTCAGAGCTGTATATAGAAGACTTTATAAATCAGAGCTTTATTAATATTTATAAAAACTTACAGTAGTTTAAAAGTCAGTGTTTTCTACAGTATACTAATTTTCATTTAATTCTTTTAAACTTAATTATCTACTTCTAAGATTTTAGTATCAAAATCAGAGATAAATATTATAAAAGAAGTATTTCTCTGTTAAATACTCTATAATTAATCTAGTACTTTCTACTGTATAATAGTATCTCTGAATAGAATATCAAGATACTTAATAATATTATTAGATATTTATAATACTGATTCATATATTTTTATTTATAAATAAAACTTTTATTTTATATAATTTTTTAATCAGTTACTGATATATTAACTCTGATTAATTAATGAATCTATAATATCTCTGTCTATACTCAGCTTTATAAATATATTTAGTTTTTATAATGAATAGAGAGTAAGATCAGAAGTGTTAAAATATATAGAAATATTTAAATATTTCTTCAATAATTATACTATTTTTAAAAGATTTATTTTTAATTTAATCAGTATCACTGTCTATATAGAGATTTCTTATCAGATTAACTGTTAAATTTCTTTATATTAATATTACTGATTCATATATATATTAGCTATCTACTATTATTATAATTTCAATATTATTCAGAGTCACTGTAATACTGTATTAATATTTATATTCAAGAATTTATCTATATTATTAATAAATATTATTATATTAGTTATTAAATATACAGTATTTATCTGTGTGTTTATAAATTCTTCAGATAAAATTAATGTATATAAATACTTTATATATTTTAAATATCAGAACTCTCAAATCTTTCACTGATATTTTCTTTATAAAATTTTATTATAAAATTAAAGTAACTGATAAATAAGCTTCTATCTAGTAAAAACTCAGTGTTTACTAGCTAGTTATTCTTCTATTTACATATTATTATATGTTTAAATATCTAATAGATAATAATCATTTCTAATAAGAAGATGATGAATATTTTTTCTAAATATAATAAGTCTATACTGAAAAGATTAATATATGATATAGATTTTGACAGAAGGTGGCAAGCTTGATTGAATAAAGAGAGCTAGCTAGTGAGACAGCTATATAGTGAAAAACTAGGTCACATGATCAGAGAGTCTGACACCCTCACTCATCATAGTAGCAGTACTCAAAACTATATACAAAAATAGGTCTACTGTCAAGTACAGGTACAAAAGGAACTGAAAAAATAGAATAATTAAAATAGAAAAAAATCAGTTCAAGCATCATTCTTCTTAACATCTATTCTCTCTAGCTCTTAATCTTTAAAATATTCTTTCATCTCTTATACTTCATAGATCTCAGAGGCTTAGTAAGGCTGTTCACTGCATTCTCAGCAGAGAGCATGTAGTGAAGCTTGATTTCACTCTTTTAAACAAGGTTGTGAAGTATATGATAGCAGACCTCTATATGCTTCAAGCAGCATGAAATAGCCTCACTAGATGAGAGCTTGATAGTGAACTTATTATTGACATGAATGATATAGATGAGAGTATTAAAGAGAGAGAAAATGAGTCTATCTTCAGCATCTAATTTATTTCACTGAGTAGAGAGAAAGCCAGCATCAGCAAGAAGCTCACAGAGATGAATTAGCTCATAGACAGCTTCAGCAGACAATATATATTCAGCCTCAGTAGATGATTTAAATACATCTGTCTGCTTACAGCTCTATCACATCACTGAGTCACTGATTATGTAGATGATATAGTCAGTAGTGAAACAAAAGTCAGAGTCTCTATCTGCTTAATCAGCATTCATATATATAACAGATTCAATATCAGCATTTCTATAATAGATAATATCTTCATTCATTGCACTCTGAAGATAGCAGAGCATATATTTAAAAACAGTTCAATTCTTCAATGTAGAGTAAGAGCTAAAATATTCAAGAAATTCACTGATAAAACTCATGTTAGAATAAGTGTTAATAACAAGATATTGAAGAGATTCAACATCTGATTGATAGAAGTAGAGTATAAAATTCCTTATATAGACAATAGACTCTTTATCATTATTTATAAAATCAATATTCTTCTTCATAGAGATGAAGGTAGAGTGACAGTTATTCATAGAGAATTTCTTCAAAAGATTCTTAATAAATAGAGGTTGAAATAGTGTTAGAGAAGTGAAATTCTGCTCTATTTTTATACTTAAATAGCAGTTAGAAGCCTCTACATTCTTAATCTTATAATGAGCAGATATCTTGAAGCAGACTTAGTGCAGATCATCAATATTCAGATCATATAATTAAACATCATTAATATAGACAGTAATATAGATGACACAGATATCATGAATGAATAGATCTGTGTTATAGAGACTGACACAGAAGTCTGAAGTAATGAGCATTTTTCACAGCTCTTCATATTATAACAGAGCAGCTTGCTTGAAACTGTAGAGTCTCTGTATTAACTCATATATAAAATCTTCACAACTCTCTTTGAATTCAGCAGATTAATACATATATATACATTCATACTTCAGTAATTAAGTGTTAAGAAACACAGTAATTATATCAATCTGCAGCATCTGTCAATTACAGAATGCTGAGATCATCATAAGAGCTCAGAACATGAAGACAGATATTACAAGAGTATACATTCTATTATAGTTAATCTCTCTTTCTTGATAGTTTTCACAGACTACTTATTTAGTTTTATATCAGATGATATTACCTGCATTATTAATCTTCTTATTAAATACTCATAGATCACATAGAACTGCTATATCTGAAGTGCATTTAACTAGACATCAGATCTCTATCAGCTTCAATCTATTAATCTCATCAAAGCAGGCATGATAATAGTATTTTTATTTGAAAAATTCACAGATCTGTAAGAGGTTTTTTAGAAGCAGTAGAGCAACAATTATCAGATCAGTAGACAGTTTCAAATTCAATGACACAGTATCTCATTCAAAAAGGTTGACTCTAGAGTCAGATTTATTCACATCATCTTTCACTGAATTCATGATATTAACTCTGTCAGAGACATGCATGTTCTACATCAAAAAGACTGAAATTCTTGAAGTAAGTTTATAATCAATTCATCAATCATTTGTAGGTTTCATGAATAGATGAGACTTGAAGTGAAATACTTCTTCAATGAAGAGATTGAGATCTGATGAAGTGAGATGATTAGAAACTGTAACAGTGACTTGATAAGTGACAGAGAGTAATTGCTTCATATTCTCTGACAGTGAGACAGAAGAATCTGCTGCATGAAGATTCTCTTGAAAGACAATGTTCTTTGAGATATAGAGACACTCATTCAACAGATCAATCAGATGATAATTAGTGAAGTTATTATAGTTAATAAAGATTAGTTCTAGAGATCAGAAGATCATCTTATTCACAGACTTTAAAACTATCTTTAAAAAAGTCTTGCAGTCTCAATGACATATATCACAGATTAATGAGAGAGTCTTAAGTCATATTTTATATAGAGTAATCAGCTTCAGATCAGAGTTCTTGAAACTGTTATATAAAACAGTTGATATTGACATTAAATTAAGCAGCTCTGTAGCTGTAATCACAGCTTCATCTCACATCTTTTCAGAAGTGAAAACATCTATTAATAGAGCACAGGCTTTTTCATATATTAACTCAATAGAGTATTCAGATACATCATCTTGCTGCAGAGTGTGAAAAAGAGTAGATTCTCATTTAATTTCTTCAAATAGTATATACTGAGTGATCATATTCAAATTCAATTCATCACAGTTAGAATGAATAATTACAATCTCACATTCAAGCAGATTCTTAATGAATTGATTGAAGATATACAGATATTTGAGAGTTTCATTCTTTCACTCTAAAAGGAAGATTCATCTCATTCTAGTGATATTATCAGTTATAATTAATGCTAGTTTTTTATCACTATACATAGTGACTTTCTGGCTCTCACTGAGTGTGTGATTCTCACTAAAGATATTCACTCAAATCTTTAGAGCTTTTCAGATAGCATGGTGAAGCAGAGAATTTTTATAGAATACACACTTTTGAAAGACCTTCATGCATGTAGTGCAGAATGAGAGCTTCTTGAAACTTACTATTATAATGTCAAATCAGAGATCTCTGAACATTTTAATAAGATTGTCAGTCTCAATATAGTCTAGCTGATGATGTCATTCATTGATTATCAATTGCTTCAGAAGAATAGCAGAAACTCAAGAAGAAGAAAATATAATGAATGAGTCAGTATCAGAATTTCAAGAATTAACTAGATACTCTATCTTATCTCTACTAAATGAGCTGAGAGATGCTGCATTGAGATCATATTCAGTTGACATGATTTTTGACTTTGAGACAGCTATATAGATGAGAGCTCTGTATATCAGATCATTCATAATTCTCTCATATATCAGAGAGTTGTCAGAGAGAATGTAGATATTGTGATGAGAAAGATTGATATATATGACATTCTGATCATCTGAAGAGACAATTTCAAAATAGTTTTCTGTATCTATATATATATTATAGCAAGAATAGCTCTGACATTTCAATAGATCAGCAGAAATGAGATTAGCAGAGAGTTCAGAGACAAAGTAGACAAAATTGAATTCAATCATTCTATTCTCTATAGAGATGAATGTCATTTCAACATCTTGAATCTTCAAGATAGCTTTATTAGCAACTTGAATCATCAGACTGTCAATTGAAAAGAATATTGAAAACAGAGATCTCTCATTGATTATATAACTTTCAGTGTCAGTATCTTATATAGAAGTGAAAGATGAGTGAAATTTCATCAGACATGCTGAAACTCTAATAATCTTCACTAGATTAGCTGACTGAAATGAATTTTCATTATCAGAGATAGTTAACTGATCACTGCTTTCACTACTATTTCTATTCTGAAACTCTTTGATTTTAGTGACATTTTTCTTCTGTCAATTCTTCAAAGCAGTTTCAGAGTGAGTAGTTTAATATGTTCTATTATAATGTTGATTACACTTCAGACAGATAGATGCAGAGATATATTCATTATATTTATTATAGTTATCATGTTCTTCACAGCCATCACAAGTTCCTTCACACATGCTAGAGAGTGTGATAGATGAGTTCAAAGAGTGAGAGAATTCTGACTTTTCAGTAATATTGACTTGAGAAGTAGTAGTAGTTATAGTCAGTAGTTGAGACTTCTTATTCTTTATCTTGAAAGAATTCAAATGAGCATGTATCTCTTTCATTAAAGAATTGACATTCAATATCACAGTGATGAACTTCAAGATTTGAGATTCTTCAATTTTATACTGAGTATAATTCTGCTATATATTAGAGAGAGCAGAATAGAAGGTATTAAATATAATAGAGTTCAGAAGCTTGACATCAAGCATCTTCAATTTCATGATAGAGATGTGAAACTTCTTAAAAAATAGACAGATATCATTTATCTATATCTCAGCTAGAGCTATAAATTTCACTGCTGTCTCACAGTGTTACTGTGTTTTTAAAATAGAATACTCATTCTCTAGAACATTTCAAAGAGTGTATGCTATACAATCATCATTCTCTTGTATAATATGAGTTCTCACAGTAGTACTGAGAGAATTTGATATGAAGATGTATAGTCATCTATTCTTAGTGTTTTAAAAAAGTGCTCATTCAGAGCTTCTCAGAAGATTCTTATACTGTCTCTTATCTATAATAACTCAGCACTGAGTATCAATTATTTTCATCTTTATAGCAGTTCTTCATATAATATAGTTGATAGTGTCAGTGAGAGCATTCAGCTTGCTGATATTCTTGATATTTTATCTGAACTGAGTGATTGTCTTCTCAGCATGACTATTGAGATTATATAGAGTGTAATCAAGAATATTCTCTATATTGAGATTTCATACAGCATCTTGAAATGCTGATGAAGAGAATTGAGAGAGAAGTATATCTGAATTAAAGATCTGCAGTTGTGCTAGTTAAAACTGCAGCTCTAAGATCTTATAATATTCTCTTTGTATTATAAACTTCAACTTCTGTGAGTCTCAATTAGCTAGACAGTGAGCAAGATCATATTCATTTTCAATAATATCTGAATTCATCTCTGACTCATCAGAGAGTGAAGCTCATTGTTTTCTCTTAACAGATTTAACAGTGAAGAAAGCTGTAGTGAGATCACTATAATCTCACTTCAATGTGTTTAAATGATCAATAGAATTATTAACAGAGCTTTCAAATACTTCAGAGAAATGTTCTTGAACTGTAGATGTAAAAGAGTGAGATAATAACTTCACTGAGTCAGAAGAGCTCACACATTGAGAGCATGATCTTATTATATAATGAGAATCAGATAAATTCATCATCTCTTTATTCTTATTAATTAAAGCAATATATTGTTTTTCTCTTTAAAATAGAGTTTAATTCAGTAGATTTCTTGTTAAATCAGATTTCTCTAGTATATTTCATCAATTAGATACAGATTTTTCATGTGTTAAAAAAGTCATCAAGCTAAGTGAGCAGAGATGAAAAATTTCAAATAATACTGAAGAATTCAAAATAATGTTAAAATAGTGACTCTTTTTTATAAATAAAATGATTTCATATCAAATGAAGTAAGATGTCTCTCTTTTTAATAAGAAATCACTTGAATTAACTATAATTCAGTGTAAAACAGGTCTCATAATCTGATAGAAGATGGCAAGCTTGATTGAATAAAGAGAGCTAGCTAGTAAGACAGCTATATAGTGGAAAACTAGGTCACGTGATCAGAGGGTTCGACAGATTTTATATAATAAAGTAGAAAATATTAGAGAAGAGAAAGAAAAGAATAAAGATTTTAATAAAAATAGAGCTTTTATATATATATAAGATAAAGCTTTGAGTGAGTCTTAGAGTAGAAGAATCAGAGTTCTGATAGAGATTTCTCAGTGAAGAATTAAAGTTTTCAGAAGCAGAAATCTATAAAGTGTATGCTTTTAATAAGACAGAGTGAAATAGTAATATTTAATAATCAGACATAGTTCACTACACTCTTAAGCTCAGTGTGTATATTAAATAAGTATTTCAGAATATATATAAATGAGAGTAGTTATCAGTATTACACTTCTATTCAGATACTGTTTATCAGACTTATAACTGTTAGAAATGTATGACTCTTAAATGTATCAAGATTATACTTATATTAATTATATCACTCTCTATTCTAGCTAGTTGCATACAAAATATAGAGCTTTTTATAGTAAAAAGAATGTGTGAGTCAAGAAGCTAGCAATTAGTGAGTATTAATGAGCAATTGTAGTTGAATGATGAATATATAAAATAGTGAAGATAGTAGAGTAGAAGCCGTAGCGGTATCACTACGTACAACCTCTTATTTTCCCAACACTGATGAATATACAAAACAGTGAGAATACTAGATTAGTAGAGGCTGTAGCAGTATCACTATGTACAACCTCTTATTTTTCCAACACTGTTACAGTAAAAAACCCTTCTCAACAATAAATTTAGTAGAAATCATTGATTTAGTGACGGGTCTTTGAATCTCATATTCTCTTTCTTGTTTTGCTGCACTGCAATCACAGTGTTCACTATTTAGTGATGAATGTTCTTTCTAGGCGCCAAAGACCACGGCAAGCCACCATTTATTATTACATTATATAAGAATCAATAGGGTTTCAATCACTTGATGAAACTGTTTACTGTCTAAAAATTGAGTGTCATCTGAGCTTGCTGAGTCTTCAAATGATGTTCTCTATAGTAAGTTATGAATGCTTTAGCATTTGTGCAGCTGATTTTCTATCATCTGATTCAAGAGCAAGCATACCTTCTAAGAAGTTAATAAAAATAGAGACTTCAGCTTGCAGCATGTTCTTTGGCTTTCAGAGAATCTCATTCTTGCCATTTATTAATGAAAGAAGAGATGTGAGTAAAAGCTTTGAAATGTGAAGCAGATTCTCTGATGAAAATGATCAGCATGTTCAAATAAAACGCCTTGAATATAAATGAATTTCATTTCTTCTCTCAGTCATGTCATTCATAATAGCTGATAATCTTGAATACAAGACTAAGGCAGAGTGAAGTTGAAGAAGAGGCTAAATTGCATATTTTAATAATTAAAAAACTCTTGAGATCTGACATCTCTTCTTAGCAGAGCTTCAGAAAATGATTCAAAAACCTTTATAAGCTGTGTAAGATGGTCATTCTCTGCTGTTCACTTGTCATTTTAAAATGCAGTTCTGAGAAATAAGAGATGTTCTTTGACAAACTCAATTATCTATGACTCAAATCAGTGTTCTTCAATCTTTCACTTGATGTATTTTCAACACCTTTTGAGAAAACTGCAATATATAAGACATTCTAAGCTTCAGATATTCACATCTGTGCTTCACAGAGCACTCAGTGTCACTTCTAATACTCTGAGATGCGGTGACTGAATCTGATTACATAGGTGCTGATTCACTTAAAACACTGTGAGTGAAAATTAGTATCTTTGAGAGGCCTGAGAACAAGATGAATTGAGACAAGAATAATCTACAAACTTCAAAATCGATAATTCTCACACAAATATTCTTCATTTTAAAGAGTAGTGATGTGATAATTACTTCACTCAGTGACATCAGAATTTCAGTTGTCTTACTATCAGAGTGAGTATCTTCACATTATATATGCTTAGACTGAGATATCTATACTGATGTCTGCTGTAGATAGCTTGAAATAACAGTCTTGAGATCATTCAACTTCAGCAGTATATTTGAAGGCTTCAGATTTATATAATCAATTATCAGTTAAATTTTAAAAGTGAAATAAATTTCATCAAGAAATTAATGTATCTGTGTGTATAATGCCGTATTCTCAGTGTAAAAAATTGAGTTCTTGAAGCAGTTGTCAGACTACTTCTTTCATCACAGCTACTGATATACAGTGTTACTCAAACTTTGTAGCTTAAAGCTCTAAATAATGTCTTATAATAAGAAGAATAAGACAGACATGGTTTTCATTTACTTCTCTATAATGAAAGTGATCAAGCAGTTGAATAACATGATTCTGTTCAGAATTTATAGATAAATACAATTTCTACTGAATATACTGCAGCATCTCAAGTTCAAAGATATTATAATTGTCATTATAACAATCTGATCTAAGAATCTTTAGAGCTATATATGTTTGTAATCTAGTAGAATACAATTAGCTGATCTATTCTCTATGCAGCATTCTTTATAAAGTTTTATCTTGAGTCACGCGCCAGTTAAATCATGAAATATTGACTGTACTCTAGCTTTCACAAAGCAATGTATCTCTCATTATTGAACTTGTCATCTAGACTAATGTAACAGAATAACTCATAGTCATGATTTGTTCCTTCTTTGAGAATTTTAATACCTGCGTCTGAAATTGCTGGTGAAATATTTATTGCAAGTGCTTTATATAAGATTGACTTCTTTCATATTTAAGTTAATATTCTTCATAGTCATGCTGCAACTGAAAGGTCATGTGCTATTATTCATATAATAACAGACATACATCAATTAACAGATGTGAGTGTGTTGAGAATTCTGCATTGACAGCCTTTCAAAAGTAATATGAAGATGAGTATTGTTTTAGTAAAAGCAGCTGCTTAGTCATTCAATTCTTACTGAAACATCATTATATTATTCTATGACGTCTTAATTTCTCTTCTGTGATTATAAATGTTTTAAAAATATTGATTATTAATTCACTTTATTACTCTCTCTTCTGTGATCACATATGATAACTCTACAACATCAATATAATACTGTGTGAGTTTCAGAATATTAATTGTTAATTCACTTTATTTCAAGAGTGAATGAGAATTAAATAGAACTCAGCTCTAAAAGCTAATTATAATTTTCATGCTTTAAATATCTGACTTTAGCGTCTGGCTGCAATGAAAGTCCTCTGACATCACTAGATATTTTCTGCATTTTGTAATTGACTATATAGAGAATGACTTCAGATGCGTCATCAATCAGAGAGGTTGAGAGTATGCTTACTTTCATGTTCTCAGCACTTCATAAGTTATTTGTTTATATAGACATGTCTTCTAATGTAATGAAACATCTATATAATGTCAGTTATTCTCATTTACTAACACTCATTTCAACAGATTTCTCATTTTTTCTCATAACTAGTATTTAGTTGTCTAGCTTCACAGCCTTGCTTCACTTCTCATCATTATTCTACTTGCAGAACATTCAATTCTCTGTAGCCTCTCTTGATCATCTGTCTTTTAGACATTCTAAATTATGTTTCAAACTATGCCTGTTCTCGCCTTTTCACTCAAGACTATTAGATGACTCACAGAGAAAATCTACAAAAAGAACTCTGAGACATGGCTTGAAGCTGAGAGAGCTATCAAGGTCTTCTACAATAAAAACAAGAACAATCTTGAGTGTTGTGATGTCACTGAAGCTTTGATCAAGTAAGTCAATAAATCTTATTTTCTGATTTTTACAGAAGGCTTACATAGTGACAGAGGCATTAAGCACAATGATTCTTGTAACTCAGATCTGAAAGGAGATCACTGAATAGTGAAGCTATTAAAAGAGACTGAAGAGTTCATTACAAAGAGACATATCTACTCTGTGAAATAAGAGCTTTATTTATAGTCTCATATATTACTTGAGTTCAAAGGGCAATTGGCTCTGAAGGCTAAAGTAAAGAGATCAGAAGTTCTATAGAATTTAGATAGTGTTGAGAAAATAAGAGATTGTACGTACATTACTACTACGGCCTCTACTAATCTAGTATTCTCACTGTTATTATATATTCATCAGCCAGCTACAATTGCTTGTTAATACTCACTAATTGCTAGCCTCTTGGCTCACACATTCTATTTTCTATAAAAGCTCTATATTTTGTACGCAACTGTAACATGCCAGGCGCCACAGTAATAGAACTGTGATGATGTTATATGAAGTGATTATTAAATGAAGCGAAGCGTAGTTTAATTAAAATCACTTTTTCATATATATGAGTGAAAAATCTTCATTAAGATTTGTACTAATAGATTAAGATTAGTTAATTAGATAGCTTATTATCACACACTGTGAAGAATGATATCATTAGTGATAGCACACTGTGAAGAATAATATCTTTAAACAGAGTGAAGTGTATCTGTAGTTTAATTAAAATCACTTTTGTATATAAGAGGTGAAAAAACTCATTTATTAAAATTTGTACTAAAAGATTAAAATTAGTTAATTAGATAGTTTATCATCACATGCAGTGAAGAAATAATAAAATTAATTAATTAATCATTGTGTGTAGTGAAGAAATATTAAGATTAAGTATTAATATATAAAAATATCAATGTTATAATCTATTTCTATTAATCAGAGACTCTCTATTTGTTTTATCTGTCTCTGAAATCTCTGTCTATGTAGTAGACTATATCTGATTAATAGATCATTCTGCTACACTTTATTAAAAGTATACACTTTATAAATTTCTACTTCTAAAAGCTTTGATTCTTAACTGAAACTTTTATTAAAGCTTTTATTCTTTCATTCTAAGATTTACTCAGAGCTTTATTTTATATATATATAAATATCTACTTCTGCTGAAATTCTTACATCTTTTCTTTTTCTTCTTTAATATTTTCTATTTTATTATATAAGCTTTATATCTAATATCAATCTTTTCAGTGTAGATTTATTATACTTAGAAAATATTTATCATCTTCTTATTAGAAATGATTATTTATTAAAAGAGATATCTGAATATATAATAATATATAAAAAATAAAAAGAAAATAACTAGTTAAATAGATATTAAATTTCTATTAAATAGATGCTTATTTATCAGTCACTCTGATTCTGTAATATAATGAGTCTACACTGAAAAGATTAACATATAATATAGATTTTATATAATAAAGTAGAAAATGTTAGAGAAGAGAAAGAAAAGAATAAAGATTTTAGTAAAAGCAGAGCTTTTATATATATATAAAATAAAGCTCTGAGTGAGTTTTAAAATGAAAGAATTAAAGTTTTAATAAAGATTTCTCAGTGAAGAATCAGAGTTTTTAAAAGCAGAAATCTATAAAGTGTATACTTTTAATAAGATGAAGCAGAATAGTAATATTTAATAATTAAATATAGTCTACTATATTAGTCTTCTCTTTCTAAAGATAAGAACTGAGTGATAGAGTTATAAATATATAGTTTTTATTAGTTAAAAGCTGCAGTTTCAGATAGTGTGAAATCTGAAGTTTAAATTAAATAATTATAATTAATTTATTTTATAAAATATTATTAATTACAGCTGTAATATTTTTTATTAAAAATCTTTTTAATCTTTTATTTAAGTTCATTTTCTTCTTCTATGATTTCTGATAATTATCAGTTAAAGATTAATTAAAATAAGAATAAATTGATAGCAGTATAACAGAGTAAATTTATATAAAAAATATTATAAATTTTTAACAGAGTGTTAAAATAGTAGTTATAACTGTCTAGAATTTTCATGACTTTATATTTTATATAATAATAGTTTAGTATATAAAAGAGATATATAATTTATATATTTCTGAAATTCAGTTATATAAAATCTTTAATCTTATACTGTTTAGCAGAGTTTTATTAAATATTTATTTAATTTTTTTAATTCTATTTCATATTTATTATAAAGACTTCTACTTAATTATAAGTATTTTAAAGCTTTAATACTATATTATCAGTATTGCAAGCAACGCTCACGTTGCTCACACTCTCTAGTACATTCACTATATTCTATATTTGTCTATATAATCTTATCACTATAGCTTTATATATATCTATTTAGCTATAGTATGTATCTTTATCTTCTGTGTAGTATACATGTCTATCTACTATAGTATTTATCATTTCTTTCATATATAGAAGAAGTCTGTATTTAGTTATTTATATTCTTCTGCTGATTAGCAGTGAAAGATAGAGAATTAAATATTTTTTTACTATCATTTTAATATATACATTTGTTTATATATAGTAATTTAATAGTATATTTCACTGAATTTCAAGATTCTCTACAATTTCTTCTACTATACATGATAATTGATCTGCTATAGTAGTTTCTACTTCACTTTTAACTATTTATAGTCTGATGATTAATCTGAGCTTATAAATATTTAAAAACTCTCTACTATACTGATAATTGATCTGATCAGTAATTTATTTTCAAGTGTTTATAAAGTTAATAACTGATTTAAACTATAGACACTGAAGTTCAGCTGTACTGATAATTAATCTGATTAACTTTCTTTCTATCTTTTATCTTTTAATCTCTAACTTCTATTCTCTCTACTATATATAATAATTAATCTGTTATAGTAGCATTCACTTCACTCTTAATTATATATTATCTAGTAATTAATCTGAGTTATAAAAAGTTAAACTTCTAGCTGTTCAGTGATTGATCTGACTGACTATTCTTTTATATATTTTACTTATTCAATCACTCTACTCAAGTATAAAGTAAAATAGATAAATGATAAGAAGCAGTTTCTGTCAGTTATCTCTTTCTACAAGAGTAGAAGACTCTATCAGTGAAATGTATATAAGAGCTTATATATACTTTCAGATATCAGTTAAAAAACACACTGTAATAATTACTGAGATCTGAAAGAATTCTACTGATTATTATAATAGTATAAAATATTTTATCATACTCTATAATTAAGTGAAGACTGAAGAAATGTTATCATCAGTATTTATAAAATATTATAATAAAATTTATGAAATCTTACACTCTGCTGTTATCAAAGATTGAGAGAGTGCTATTAAATTATAACTACAGATTTTCTAAATAGAAGACACTAAATATATGAAGAAGAGAGATATGATTACTTCATTTTATAAGAAATATAATTATTAAACTCAGTCTACAGTGAATGAAGCTGCAGTTTTAGATATAATTAAAGATTTAGAGTGTTTGAAAGTTTAACTTAATAAATAAAAGACTCAGCTGAATAAACATGAGAATTGACTGATTAAATAGAAGACTCAGCTTGATAAATATATAATAATCTTATAGAAATATATGAATAGATTTTAAAATAATTTTCAATATCTGAGTGAAGAAAGAAATTATCTGATAAATATATAAATAAACTTCTGTGTTAAAAAAGCTGTGTTGACAGCTCAGAGACAGAAGCTAAATAGTAAATATTAAAAATGAGAGACAGTGAAAACTCAGCAGCAATCTTCTCTCATCAGATTAAATTAATCAGTTATAAATTCTCTGATCAAATTTATTTATCAGCTAGATACTCTATTTAAGTAAGAATTTAACTCTTTATCAAGAATAGCTTCTGTGAAGCAGAATTTCAACTTATTATTAAAAGTTTAAATAATGTTGAGAGTAGTCATTATAATATAAGAGCTGAGAAGCTGAGATAAAAAAGATAAATACTCAGAGAGAGTAACTCTTCACTCTGATTAAACTCAGAAAATTAATAGCTGCAATTTTATATATAATATGAATGAAAATTGAGTCAGATGAGATAAGTTAGTATTATAATATAATACTTCAATTCTCACAGTGACAGAACAGATGATTGAGTAGTTATTAATAAAAGTGTTTATATGAGAATCTCATTTAAATGATGAGAATGCTGAATCTTCATGATAAAATTTATTACATTTAATATATAAAAGTAATGAAGAAAACTTCAGCTAATATAGAGATTACTCTAATGAATATTCATATTCTGCTCACTTATAAACAGTAGATATTATACTATTTAACTCTGAAGAGATAGATATAATAATATTCATCAGTTATTTAAAATTCATGATAATATAAAAAGAAGAAAATGCTCTTCTACAAGTCTTTCTACTTTATCTAAAGAAATGAGTATTGAAATGACACAATGAATTATTTTCTGAAATAAAATAAGAGATAATATATTTTCTTTCAATAATCATTGCAGAGCTTCAATTGAAGTTTAAACTATTGAAGAGAAAAATCTGAATAAAAGCTCAGAGTCTTTAATTCTCATTCAAGAAGTTGAATGAGATTTCATTGATACTATATATCTTGTGAAAGATAAATCTACTGTAAGTAGTTTTAATTTTTAACTCAGTTATAGTTAAGTGATTAATCTGAAAAGAATTAGAGTCAAATCTATTATTAATTACACTGTTTATCTCAAGTGAATATCTAGATAACTTCTATTAAAGAATTAAAAACAATGAATTAACTGTAAAAAGAGTATAAAATAATTATAATACTCAGCTGTCAGAGTATATCTGAACTTTCTACTAATATTCTATTATTACAGAAGAGTCAGTAAATAACAGATAATTATATCAGAACTTATTAGAAAATATAAAAGCTGTAGAAGTCAAGACTTTTATAAATCTGAATTCACTGAGTGTTAAGTTCTCTATTTAAAGAGTAGATATAAGAAAACTTTTGTTCACTCTGACTATAAGTTGTTTTATATACAGTGATGCTTATTATACTAACTGATATCTTAAGAGAGATGAAAGTAATAATTATTAAGTGAATTAAGTGAAAGATGTATTTGAAGATGAGAATATTTTATCTGAGCTAGAGCCTTGTTCTGATTCAGATATAAAGCTGAAAAACTAGACAGTGAAATTAGTATAGAGAAGCTAATCTTATCTGCTGATATACTCTTCAATAATAGTTATCACTGTATTTTAAAATTGAAAGTCTATAATATATTCAACAGAAATATCTCTAAACATGATTATAAGCTTATAGAAGAGCTAATATATTTATCTTATATCTTTTTATCTATTTCAATTCAAACTATCAAAGATCTTATTTTTATATATATTGATATAAATATGAGTATCTCATTAGTGAATATTATAATAGCTGAAATATATTTCTCAGAGTGTACATTATCTCTTATATCAAATAACAGATCTATTGATATAAGAAGTATAGATAATGAACATGATCACTTAGATATATATATTAAACTCAATCTAGTCTTTCATTCATATCTTGATAACTCTATATAAATAGCTGAAGAATTTCATATCATTCTCTACTTAAGCTGTAATATAATAATGATAAATAATATACTAGTCTCAGCACAAGCAACAATAGACATATATAATGAGAAAATCATATTCAATAATATTTCAGTAGCTGTCAGAATCACTCAAATCTGCATTCACAAAAATATATAAATAATCATTGAACTGTCTCTTCTCTCATCTGTTGAACTCTCTCAAACTCAGTAGATGAATTGTAATCTTAAGAGATAATTGAATAGAAAGTGAAGAAAATTCATTATTCAAGCTGCAGAAACTAGAATTATTAAATCAGATAAAAATATACTGTTGAAGATTTCATACACTGAGCTGATGAAAGAAGTATAATAAATATAACTCAGATTAATTCAGCATTCATCAGAGATATTTATAAGATTACTGAATACTATCATTTTACATATCTCAGATATTCTATTATTTTTTAACTTAAACTTGAAGTTAATGAAGATGCTGAATAGTCAAATTCTTGAATACACTCAGTGAGTATTTAAATTCAATATCATGAACTTATCTATAACTGTCTATTTTATGAATACAGATAATTTTAATAATTCTTTCAACATTTTAACTATCAGCTCTGAACAGAGAACAGTAGAAGCTGATATATTCAATTATTAAAATGATGAATATTGAACTCAAGTTCAGAAAATCATTGACTGTTATTGAGAGCTTTTCAAATATAAACTAGACAGATTTATGAACAGTATCAAGATATCTATTCACTTTTTAGATGAACAGAATCTCACAGATCTTAAATAGAAAATCTATTCTTTATCATATAAAAATAGAGTAGTAGTAGATGAAATTCTTGACTCTCTGAGAGCAGATGACTGAATTGAAAAGATGCTATTAAATAATAAAAATCTGATTGTCTTCTCTGCTTTCATTATATGAAATAAAAGCAAGTCTCATATAATAGTTAATTTATAAAAGATAAATCTATATCTTCTGTCAAATATCTATTCTCTGCTCACTTAATAAGACATTCTACAATTACTAGATAAATTGATAATCTTCTTATTCATGAATATTAAGTAAGATTTCTTTCAGCAGCTGCTAGAGAAGAATAATAAATTCAAGACAACTTTCATTACATCTCATAGAGAACTTGAATACTTCACAGTCATCACTATAAAACTAGTGACTTTATTTAGCTTCTTTCAGCAATGAATGAAGAAGATTCTCATCAAATATCTTTAGCAATTTATCTTGATATACATGAATAATATAATCATATATTTCTGCTCATTAGATAATTATTTTACTCATTTTCAAGGCATTTTCACAGTATTAGAGTGATTGAGTGTAATAATGTTCTTGAGAAAATGTTATTTCATCTACTCTTTCATGAGTCTTCTGAGTTATTATATCAGATATCTTGAGATATTAATTTAAGAAGAAAAGATGAAAGTTATTTAAAATCTGATCTTCTCAGAGACTCTGAGTGATTTAAAAGAAATCATAGATCTTTTTAATTATTATCAGAACTTTGTAGACATGTATATAAATAAGATGAAAATACTTGAAGCTCTGAAAATCTATCTGTTTAAAAATAATTTATAAAAGAGATATCAGAAAGCTTCTTACATATTTAAAATTAAAATAACAGACTATAAGAATTCAGATGAATATTACACTCTCATAAATAAAGCTTGAAAATTCTTTAAAATAGTGAGAGAGATGCTAGTAAATACACTCATCAGAGCATATTCTAATTTTCATTATTTATTTATCATTTATATTAATTCTAGCAAGCAGCATGGTATCAGAATAGCTCTGTATTAGATAGATATAGATAAAATTAAAAGATCTATACTATTTCTATTCAGACATTTAAACTCTGTCAAGAGAAGATATTGAGTCACTGAACTTGAATATCTAGATTTGATTTGAGCACTCACAAAGCTTTCACAATATTTCAATGATAAATTCACAGTAATCACTGATTATACAGTCTTAATATTCACTCTATAATTATCTACTTCAGATTATAGAAGCATCTGTCTGAATAATTGAGTCTTAATACTCAGTAAATATCTGCTATAAATAATTATTTAATATTATAAAAGTACTGTTCATGATAATATAAACACTCTTTCTTAACTTAGAATTTTATAAAATAACTCAGATACTGTTTTCTCTGATCAAGAATATACTATTTATAAAATACTTCAGAGAGTGAATAGATAGACAGAGAATACACTTCTTATAGTATTAATATTGACTGTAGAGATCTCACAGAATTTCAAGAAATAGTTATAAAATAATATATCTTCTGACTTAATCTTGAGTAATATTTTCTGAAAAATGAAAGTAGTGAGCAGATATCATTCTTTTAATATAAGAGATAACATTCTTTATCTTGAAAATAATCACTTCTGTGTTTCTAAGTTAATGATATAAGATATTATTCACATCTATTATAATTATACAGAGTATTCAGAATTATATTGAATAGAAGACATTCTATACTGATTTTTCTATCTTTTATATACTCACAGACAAATTCTTAAGTAAATAGCTCAGTATTTAAATTATCAATTATCAAAGTCTGTCAATCACAAGAAATATGATAAAATGTAATTAATATTAATCTCAGTATAACTGTTTAATGTTCTAGCTATTAACTTTATCATCAGACTTTCACTCAGTAATAATCTGAATATAATTCTCACTGTTACTGATAAGTTTTTCAAGATAATTATATTAATTATGAAGAGAGAAGATTGAAAAATCACTCAGTAAGTGAAAGTGTTTTTTAATAAAATAATATACAGATGACAGCTGTTATTAGTGCTTATTTTAAATAGAAACTTATGTTTTAATTTGAAGTTTTAAGTATATCTTCTAGATCTGATGAGTATCAAGAGATGAATGATTACAGTATATAACTCTTGTTTAAATGATCAGAGTAAAAGAACAAATTTAACAGTGAAAGTTATTCTGCATTTACTGCTAATAGAGTGATATAAATTTAATTAAAATATCTTACTACTGCAGATTGAAAGATACATTAACTCTGAGATTATTAAATTAATCTCTCTATTATCATTTGAAGTACTCATTAGTATTAGCTTATATTGATTTCTTGTCTCTGAAAACACTTCAGAATCAGACACTGTCACATTAATTATTAATCAAGAATCTCTGTAAAAGAAAGTACTTAAATTATATACTCTTTTACAAGCTTGTCTAGTGAAGAGATTTGATAAAGCTTATAAGAAACTGTTGTTTACAGTGAATAACTATGTCTTTATAAAATTAGCAAGAAAAGATGAAAAGAGATATATTACTAAGAGATGTTTGAAGCTATTTTCTTTATAAATAGAACTTTTTAGAATCATTCAAAAAGTGTCTGATCTGATCTTTTAACTACAGCTTCTATCTGATTGAAGAATGCATCTCATAATATCAGTTATTCATTTTAAAAAAATGAATTTAATACTGAAAGATATGAAGCACCTGCTCTCAGAACTGATATTTATAGATAATAAATTAGAATTCAAAGTTAAATGCATCATTTAAAAGAAAATATAAGAAGATAAAACTTATCTGAAAGTTAAGTGAAAGAGATATAATAATCTGATCTTAGAGCTCTACAATATTATAGTGAATGATGTTTCAATAATGATTAAAGTATTTAAGTAGAGAAGATCACAAGAGTGACTGCATAAGAGTGTGCTTTGAAAAAGTAACTAATATCTCATTGTGACAGCATCTATATATATTAATCATTCTCAATCTACTTACTGTACTGCTTGTTCACTCATTTTATATTCTATTTAATTTTAATAGCTCTGTATTTGTAAAAAATAGACAATAAAGAAAATAAAGAAATGATATAAAAAAATTCACTCTTTTACATTATCTGATACTCATCTATTAATATCACAATTACATGTATTTATAAGTTCAATTTATTTAATATTTATTAATTATTATCTGATATCTTCTGTAACTTCTCTTTCTATTTCATAAGATGAGTGTTTTAATAAGCTGTATTCACTTCTAAATCACTTTTTACAATATTTTCAAGATAAATATGACTGAGTAGATGAAAAAACTGATTATTCTTGACTATCTCTACTGCAGATATTACAGTTTTTATAAACTCTATTATTATCTTCAGCTCTGCATACTCTTTTTCAATTATATTCAGACTATTCTTATCTAGATTGAACAGCTGTTTAAGAACTTTTAAGTTCTGTTTATCAGTGTTTGAGTGACTGCTCAATGATATGAGTAATATATAATAATTTATTAACTTTAGAGTGAGAGTAATCATTCTCTTCTGCTTTCTTACTACTGAAATCTCATCTATTAACATCTCTACTATCATCTTCTTTATTTCTTTTATTCTGAGAACTGATATACTCACTGTGAACACTTAATACTTTTTATTATATAGATACTTTTAATTTAATGAGTAGTGAGTGCTCTTGTTTTTTTATTGATAATTTACACACACTTTATAATCTTAATAATTTTAATTCACATCTGCTGAAGTGATAACACACTTCTCAAATAATTTATTTTCTCACTGACACTTTTTATAGATATACTTGATTAAATTACTCTGTATCTGCATAATTATAATATTCTGATTTTAAAAGTCTTTGAAATTAATCACTCTAGAAGTGATTATATCATTCTTATTTATCTGTTAATATAGTTTTTACTCTTGAGACAGTTTTCTCAGTGTCTTCATTATCTTTTAACTAGATAAGATAAAAAACTTATAATTAATAAAAGACATTTTCTTTGATAAATTAGCTATACACTTAATAATTAATATAATATCTGATAAATCTTCAATTCTATATTCTTATCTCATAGAAATAGACACTTCTGTGATATAACTATCATTATTAAAGTGTAAGTTACTTGAATTATCTTCATACAAGTATCTGAGATGTGATATACTATAACTTATTATCATCTTTTTCTTAACAGTGTGACTATACTCATCACTGAGTTCATCTACTTACTCTATCTTATTATTATTATTATCTACTACTGTGATCATCTTACTAACTAACACTGTTAAGTCAAATTCACTCATCTTCTTATCTACTTTATATATATTATTATTATCATTGAAATGAACATCTGTCACTGATCATGTTTTCTTCAGCTTTTAAAATAAAATTATAAGCTTATATTTAGAGATAATAATAATCTTCACTGTATCTTTTCTCTCTCTATTCATACTATTAATAATTTCTTTATCTTTTTATAAATGAGTGAATTGATAACACTTCTGATCACTGCTGCTAGTGACAGATGATGTTTTCTTATTCAAGTTACTTATATTTAACTTTTTATCTATCATCTGATTCAGTCTCTTCATCATCTTTTTATAATTATTCTTGTTTATCAACTGAAATAACTTCTTGAGCATCTTTATAATATCTGTCTTTTCAGAGAACATGATTAGTCATTCACACTTTATTATTCAATTGATTTATTATTAATAATTATCATGTTGTGAATTTAATTTTCATATATATTATTCATTTATCTTCAGATTAGAAAAAGAGAAGAAAAAGCAGAGAAAATGACAGCTCTTTTATATACAGTTACTCACTAAAATCATCATTCACTCAGAAGCTTTCAGTTCTCTAATAAATTATTCTATATTACACTAGTATATTGTAATGAAAAGAGGTGCTACACCTCTCACGGTAGCTAGCAGGAGAAGATCAACTCATCAATATTCTATATAAAATCTATATGAAAAATGTATGCATACAAAAAATCTCTCACACACACAATTTTCCCTCTCTTCAAGAAAGTCTCTCAATATTCTATCATCTCTATATCTTCTCTTTTTCTGCATCTCAGAGATGATGATAGAATTCTTCACTATATATATCTCTATTCAAAATAGTATTTCTCTTTTCTGTATCTTTTTTTCTCATATTTCTTTTCTCTCTATTTCTTCTTTTTTCTGATACATCATCATTTTTCATTACATTTCTACCTCACCTCAGAATAGTAGAGCTAACTCAGAAAAGAATATGAATAATATTGAAAAATAGATAGTGTGATAATGACTGAATGACTCATAAATATAAGAAAAGACTTGAGTAAGGAAAGAAAAATCAAATAGATATAGAAAATAGAAGAAAAGACAAAGATGAGATGAAGAAATAATTCAAAATAAATAATAAGAAAAGAATTGAATAGAGAAAGAATAATTCAAAAAAAAAAAGAATGATCTGAAAAGAAAAATTCAAAATTATATGAAAAATCATGCTTTCTCTCTAAAAAAAACTTCAACTCTTAGAGTCAGATATTTCACTTCTCTCTTTCATGAGTCAACAAAGCATTTTTCATTACTTAAATCAACTTTCTATCTATCTTCACTGTAACTCTATTCACTTGAACTGATGCTGAATCTATATTATTCTCTTTATAATAAAAATAACTTTTTTCACTGAATAAGATTTGCTCTACAGTCTGCAAGATTATAAAAGCTTTATATACTGCAGTAAGTGCTCATTTATATCATTTCATGATATAGATCTTGACATGCTTTTAACTTCTTTGAAAAAGAATGCACTGCTTCTTAATAACTACTGAATCTGTTTATCTATATCTATTAATCAAAGCATCTGAAATTGCATCAAGTTCAGTAATTATAGAAGCTGCAGAAAAAGAATATGAAGTAAGATTATAGTAAATAGAAAGATCAGAAGATGTAGTAGAATCAGATATAAAATCTCTATATACTGCTGTCAATTCTTTTCAAGTATTATCATTTAAAACTTTTAAAGCAGAATGATTCTTCTGAATATTAATAAATTATAAAAGAATTGTCTGATATATTCTAGTAGCTTTTTCTGTACTATCATGAAATAGATAAAGTTGAGTGATTCATGCTTCACTCAGTTAATATATAACTTTTCTTCATTTATCAAACTTATAAATGTCTTCATTATTTCAAAGCTTCTTTATAATTCTCTGTACTACTCTATCTCTTGAAACATCTCACTGATTCAATCTTTTTTCTTATTCTTGAATTCTCTTATATATATCAGAAATTAACTCTGTGTAATTCTGAGCATCTTTCTGATCAAAGCTAATAATACTCTGAATCTAATACTATCTCTGATTCTTCTCTGTTATCTGATGAATATTGAGATCTATATAATGAAATTAAGTATCATCTTCAGAATGAGTAAACTTCATATAGTAGAGATAGAAAATAAGCTTTGTCTCATAATCAGAATATAGAGTAATATAAAGAGTATAGTAAATCAGATCTTGTTAAATGACTTACTATATAATTAAATGAATTATATTTCTCAATCACTTTCAATGAGAAATATTGTATCAAAGATGATGATAATATATATTAAATTTGTAATTAACAATCTTTGAAAGAGTATCTATATATTTATAATATTTTGAAATAATAGAAGAGACAGTCTGATACATTCAATGAAAAACTGATGCTATAATAGTTTCATCTCAATATCATGATAAAAGAAGACTATTATCTATCATATTTTGAAGCTTTAAATAATCAATGATTCTTGCTCAATTGATATTCTCAATATCAAGATTCTTGAGAATAGAAAGAAGTTTATAAGAAAAATAAAAAATATCTAATTCATTCTCTGTTCTGAGTGATCTACTGTCACTGTAAAAATAAAAGTAAGATATATCATTAGAACAGAACTGCTCAAGCCTATTATAATTCTATTATAGAAGAGAAAGACACTGAATTATTATCTGATAATTGAGATTGTGAATAAATAGATCTGTCTTACTAGCAAGATTCTTTATATAAAATTAATATATATACTGATTCTTCTGAAGATGATTGTGTTATATAACTAAATACTTAATAAGAAGATACTTTTTAACAATTTTTGAGTTTTCAAATTGATTTATAAAACTCTTTTTAACTAGTTCATGACAGATACACTTCTGCTTGAGATTATTCTTCACTACTGCTATCATTACTGTGACTAATTCATTTTTTTCATCTACTCTCTGCAATTCTGTATTCACAGCATTGATAAAATCATCAGCTGATATTATAATCATCTACAATGAAGAATTTATAGAAGAAGTGAAATCAGATGATGAAAGTAAAGATTTAGTAGAAGATAATGAAGAACTAGTCTCAAAACTCATTGTATACTTCATCTCTTTACTCAATTCAATGCTAAGATCTGAAGAAACTCTCACATATGTATTGACTGATCTCATTCACATGACTAATGTAGAAGAAGATAGAAAAGAAATAATAGAAAATACATCACATATGAAAACATCAGTAGAAGAAATTGAGTCAGATTCTATTATTATCAGAGAATCAGACATACTTTATATATAAAAATGAGAAATAGATGAAATAGATGCTGCTCACACTGAAGAATCTATTCACTGAGAATAAGAAGATTTCAATTACTGAACTTACAGAGCATTCATAATCATTTTATAGCTATTAATAAACATTTCAATTGCTGTAAATTACTTCTTAGTGTATACAGTAATTATATAGCTCATTGATACAGCTTTTGTAACATCACTAAGAGTAGATTATTTATTTAATGATCATTTTTATACTTCTGCTCTATTTATAATTCTCTTATATACTGCTGAGTTCACACATCAAATCACTTTATTATAGAAATAAAGAGTTGATAGCTTTCTAAGATTTCAAGCTTAATGATCAGACTTAAAGATAAAAGACTTTATAGATAAAGTATTGTATTCTTCTCAAGCTTTGACAATATTATTGTAATATTACTGTTTTCAATTTCTTATTATCTTTACTCTTTTTAATACTTCTCTGAAAGCTGCTCATATAGCTTGAAATTTCATTATAATAGAGAAATGCAATTTTCAAGAGTTATTTATCACTGTTTAATTATATAAAGATTTCACAAGTTCATCAGATAACTCATGAAGCTTTATTATTATATTCAAAGTCTGCTGCTGTGTCTGAAATCACTGCTTCTCAGAAATAGTATTCTTCTCAATTCATTTCTTTATCTTTAATACTGAAATCATGATATTATCTCTCAACTTCATCATAGCTTGACACAGTTCAGATATAATATCAATGAAGAAATTAATCAAGATTCACTTACAGAAAAGAGTCAAAAATAGATTAATGTAAATAAAGAAATGAAATAAGATGAAAGAAATGAAAAAGATAATATACTTGCTGATAAGAGTCAATAAATAGAGAGAATAAATAAGTGTAATAAATCAGTGAAAATATTATAGAGAAATAAAAATGAAAAAAGAAATTTCATGAGTATATATATAATAGCATCAGACATCTTCTCAAAGCAAATATTTAAGTATTAATTATCATCACAAAATTCTTATTCAGTGAAATTAATGATCTCAAAGAATTCTGCAGCTTTTCATTATATAAATTATCTGTAATCATCTCTTCTTCTTTCTCTGCATTATCTAGTATATCTGACACATCATCATCTATAGTCATATTAAATGTATCTCACATAGATGCAGAATCAGAACAAAAGAAATGTTTTAAACAATTTCTCACAATAATATTCTTCAAAGACATATCATTCAATTCTTTTAAAAGATAATTTTCTTTCTCAAGATTAGTATGCTGAATGTAATAAGAACTCATTTAATAAAATCATAATTTCACTGAATATAATGCTTTGAGCTTTATATCATGTAAAAGAACTAATTCTTCTTCAGAAAAGAGTTTTTGAAGCTTGATCTTAGTGTTATCTCAAATTTCTCTATTCTTTTTTCTCATTCTATGAAGATGCATTGTCATCTTCTTCAAATTCTTGTCTCTTCTCTTCAATTACTATATTTGTAAAAGAATAAGATCTGCTCTGAATTTCATCAAATACTATAAAAGTGTCTGCTATATAGAAACTTCAAATTTGATAGAAAGAACAGCATCATACTTATACATTAAATGAAACAGTGTCTCATCAGTTGATGTATATACAGTCACTCTATCTGCTCAAAGAACTGAATAGAAATGATTGACTCAACTATTCTCATCTTATACTAGCTTAAATAATGTGTCTTGAATCACATGATGATCTCATTCAACTATATCATTGACTTTTGAATTATAAGAAGAAATTTTAATATGATTGATCTTATATCTTTTCATAAGCTTTATTATTCATTTCTTATTCTCAGAGTCACTATTCAAAACTAATATTTTAAAACAGTTATATCTGTAAATAATATTTTTATAGAGAAATTAAGTAACAGTCTCTGCAGTAGCTTTTCTCAATGATTAATCTTTCACTCATTCAGTAAGATCATTGCATGCTATTACTGTATAGCTATAATATTTATTATAAGAAAGATAAATGATATCAACACATCATTTCTCTTAAAGATAGAATGAATATGTAAAGTATAATGTTTCCTCTCATCACTCTGAATTGTGAAATTGATATAGAACATATTTTTTAATATGCACTCTGATCTCTTTTCATATACTCTTTCATCAATATCTTTGCAAGATCTTATATATTATAGCTTACTTTTCTTTATAACTGCTTTCATCATGTAACTGATGCACTATCTTCTTTCACTTATTTTCATCATTCATCATTCTCTGCATGAAAAGCTCTTTATTCTCTTATTAAAAAAGAAGATTATTCTGTACAAGATACTGTATAACATACTTTTTTCATCTACTGAATTCAGATTACTTAATATTATACAGTTATTTGAACATTCTGAGAAATTGAGTAATAACTTTATATTCATTTAAATATTCTGAAGTAAGTATTCTTGCAGATTGTGAATCATTATTATCAATCAAAGAATTTTGAATCAGTGAATTCATTTCAAGAATAATTATATTAATTATAAAAAGCTCTTTATTAATAAAATCATTGATATCTTCTGCATCTGATCTTTCATCTGAGATAGAAGACTTTTATAACAATTTATTTACAGCAGTATGCTTATGATCAGAAACATATCTGACTTCAAAATTAAATATTTGAATTCATGTAATTCACTCTGTAATCAAAGAATTAGAAAGATCTGTAACTGACTAATTCAGTTATATAATCAAAGTCTTTGCATTCACTTTCAATATAAAATGTATATTATACAAGTAATAGCAGCATTTCTTTAATATTTTAAGAATTATATAATATTTCAATTTCAAAGAATTATACTTCTTTTCTACATTGTTTCATACATCACTTTCATAATAAATAGAGTGAATCTTGCTCATTCTTGCATTCATCTGACTTATTATATCACTTCAATCTTCACTGTATGAATCTGATCTCACTATAATATCTTCTACATTCAGTGAATAATTAATACTCTTTAATACAGATGCTGATGTTAAATATCACTTCAGAAGATAAAATACATGTCTTTGCAGCTCTTTTCAATGAAATGAGATATTTTTCTGAAAAAGAATATAAATAGAAACAGTAATAATAGCAAATTCAGAAATTCAAATTTAATAGTAGATATAAACTTCAATGAATGATCTGACTTCATAAGCATTTATTAATTTCAGTCACTCAAGAATTTTAACAATCTTTGTAATTTCTGACTTTCTCTCATCAGCATTTATAATAAATTCAATTATAATAATCTCATTGCATACAAACTCTGATTTCTCTGTCTTTATACATATATTGATAAGCTCTATATACACAAGTATATTATCAAGATTCTTCAAGTGCTTGAAAATAAATTAATAAACACTCAGTAATATCTTCTCATTATTGTAGATGATCTTCAGATCTTTGATCTCAATATTATTCATGAAACTATTTATTTTATCAGAAATCACCTTTTTCAACACTCTAGTCATGATATATAAGAACTGTGTCATTAAATTTATAACTTCTTGAGACAATGTTGTCTGCTGTAATAATTCAATAAGTGTCTGAAAAGTCATGATATCTCTATAATATGAATTCAAAGTAATCTGATTATAGTCTGAGAAAATATCAATTAATAAAGTAATAGTCATTTCAGTAAAATTCTTCACAAAAGACTTCACACTTGAAGAAATATATGTGTTCTGAATTGTAGCAGCATTCATCTCTGTATAAGTATTAATAATATGAAATTTGTTTATCTTCTTTTTCATAATCAAGAATCACTAATTTCTATATAAATTATAATAATATTTATAAATTTCAGAATTCACTCTCTCTCTCAATATTGATATAACTTCAGAAACAAGTTTCTTTGAAATAGAAAATTCTGAAATCTGTTATATTTTATATGAAATAGTTTAAATTATAACAGAGAAAGTAATCTCAGAAATGACTCTTTCATATTTTTTAAATATTCATACTAAAGCTTTCTCTCAATGCTGTAAAATTTTCAAGAGCATCTCTCTCTCATTAGATTATAGTATATTATTAATTCTCAAAGTCTTCTTTCTCTCTGATGTCAATCTTGATTCACACAGAATATCACTAAACTGCAGAATAATGTATTTAGTATAAAACATTTCTGAATCTTTACTCAGTGCTATATTCTTCTGTACTCTTTTTCAAATGATATTATACTAATTATTCATCTCATTAGAAACACTGTTATCATTCAAAGAAACATTAACTGATTAAACTTTCTGATTCTTATATTTATATATTATAGTAATCTGAGATAAATACAGATTACATTTTAACATTGATATCAAAGAAATATAGATAGATAAATTAAAAATAGAAGAATTCTGTATTCTTCTGATATACTGATGATTTTATAATAGATATAAATAGAGTTCTGATATCACACACTGAAATTTACTGTTTAAAAATAGATGTTCAGAAGTTCAATCATCACTACACTGATTAAGAAAATGTTTAACTCTAGAGTCAGAGTTTTTGAAAAAACATTTTTTCAGTTTCACTCTATTCTCACATATGCAGTCTTTCTTATTTTCATCTTCATTCTTATAATCTTCTGTGTGATTATCTGCATTGCAGAAGTCAGATATCATATAAATTTCTAGTCTCTGCTCTGTTTTAAATTATCAATAGAATGAGACTTGATATATATACTTCTCTCTTTTTTTATCTGCATCTGATTCAATGTTCTATCATCATGATCATTAAAAGAATATATCATTAAAAATTACTGAATTTTGCTATTTTCAGAGTGAAAAACAGTGATAATAATCTGCTCTTAATTATCTGTGTATTATATAATTCTTATAGCATTCTCAAACAGTTATCTTAAAAGACATTTATTAGAGCTCTTATTTATAATGAAAAATGTCTGAGAAACTGTGACTTTTTCTATTATAACAGAAACATTGATATAAATATTAATTATATCACTTCTATGTTCATCAGCACTGAGAATAGAAAGTAAAGAAAGCTTTTGAATAGAAAGACTCAATTTCACAGTCATTGAAT
>PDND01000261.1:0-34852 GCA_002572855.1 [Emmonsia] crescens
CCCTCTCTCCTCCCCCCTTCATCCCCCCCCCCCCCCCCCCCCCTCTCTCCCCACAGGGCATCTTGAACCTCATTCCTCGCGGTGCCTACAACCCCAATTGGCATCATGTGGAGGGCTTCAGACCGCCTGATGGAGACCATCCGTCACTATGCCTCGTTTCCCGCCACAGGTGTCTCCCTCAGGCAAATGGTCCAGTTCGGCGATAGGCCTTCGACTGGTGTGTATAATTCTTCCTTTTTACATTGAGGTGTTATATATATTACCAACAATTACTAACTTGTTTGCCAAATTGCTGACCATCGTCGCTGCGATTCAGGAACTCTCTTCCGTGCGTCACAGTTCTTGTCCGAAGAGCTCCCCATCCGTCTCGCACACCGTGTCCAGGAGCTGGGTGACCTTCCAGATGGCTTGAATGAAATGCCGTCCATAAGAAAAGTCCGCGATTGGTATGCGCAGTCGTTCGAGGTATGAATTGATTGATTTTGGTTTTGATTTTGCGGTTGTTTTATATATATTGACATTCTGACTCATTGCCACGCAATTGTAGGAAATCATCACTCTCCCCCGCCCAACCCTTTCACAAGAAGTCAGAGCTCGCCTCCTCCGCCCCACCAAATCCAATGGCCGCGACGTACGAATCCTAGACGAAGCTACCCGTAACCCAAGCATACGTGACGACCGCTATCGATCCTCGACAACCTCAATCTTAAAAGCAAACGGCGCCCTCGCCAATAATGGAGCCACCACCATCGGTAACGGGAATGGGAAAAGAACAGTCGCCGGAAACAGAAGATACTTCGTATCCGCCGACGACGGCCAAGACTGGCCGCCCGAACTGAACGAATACAACAACAAGTTCTCCAAGACCCTGCAGCACATCAAGCGGCGGCACGACGGCGTCGTAACGACAGTCGCACAGGGGATTCTGGAATACAAACGCAAGCGCCAACGCATGCAAATCGACTCGAACATCCAATCCTTCCTAGACCGCTTCTACATGTCCCGCATCGGCATTCGCATGCTCATCGGCCAACACGTAGCCCTCACCGACCAAACACACGTCCACCACCCCAACTACGTCGGGATAATATGCACCAAAACCAACGTGCGCGAATTGGCCGAGGAGGCCATCGAGAACGCCCGGTTCGTCTGCGAAGACCACTACGGCCTCTTCGACGCGCCCAAGGTGCAATTAGTCTGCAAGCCGGATTTGAATTTCATGTATGTCCCCGGCCACCTATCGCACATGCTCTTTGAGACGTTGAAGAACTCGCTGCGCGCCGTTGTGGAAACGCATGGGGCGGAGAAGGAGGCGTTCCCGGTTACGAAGCTGATTGTTGCCGAGGGGCGGGAGGATATTACGATTAAAATCTCTGATGAAGGCGGCGGGATTCCACGGTCTTCTATCCCGCTTGTGTGGACGTATATGTATACGACGGTTGATCAGACGCCGAATTTGGATCCGGATTTTAATAAGAGCGATTTTAAGGCGCCGATGGCTGGGTTTGGGTATGGGTTGCCGATTAGTCGGCTCTATGCGAGGTATTTTGGCGGGGATTTGAAGTTGATTAGTATGGAGGGGTGAGTACACACATGAATACATACATCTCTTCTTTGAAAGGGGGAGAAAAAAAAAGAGTGAAATATAACAAACAAACTAACTATTGCCCCCGAAATACACAGCTACGGCACAGACGTCTACCTCCACCTTAACCGCCTCTCCTCCAGCTCCGAGCCGCTCCAGTGACAATTACCGGTCATGAGGGATGGCCAGCCGCTCGTGAGCTCCTCGCGACACTTTTACCCGTTGTTGCATGATAATACATCATCATCATCATCATCATCATCATCATCATCAACATCAACAGCAACAACAACAACCCGCTCGCGAGTGGTATCCCAAGGATTGACCCCTATGAACATCGAAGCTATCCGACGTGCACGTGTCCACCAGCGCGGAATGCCCGGGGGCGGTAGTGTTAGTCGGGAGGTCTCGGAGCGTAAGCAGGTGGGCGACGCGGTTAGTTTGGTTAGTGGTGAGGGGACGAGGATGGTGTGAGTGGCCTTGGGCTGCGTTACTTGGTGGACCTTTTATTTCAACTATTTGGTTGGATTGCCCGCCACCCCTCTGGTGGAATGTCCCCCCCCCCCTCCCCCTCCTTCTCTCCTTCTCGGGCCCCCTACCCCGGGCACTTTGGTGATACGGAAAATCACACCTTCGCACTTCTACATATTCAATCTGAATTAGAGTTGCAGAAGGGGATATGGCACCACAAAGAGAAGAAGAAAGGAGTGAAACCCCCGCCACCATCAGGGCCCAGTTTTCCTTCCTCTTCCTCTTCCACGTCTTTATCTTTTACCATCATATCCCGCTCATTCAATAAGCAGGATATATAAAAAAGTGGAGTGGATACGCTATACACTTTGCACATGCCATACATACTCCAGAAAGAAAGAAACATACGAAGAACATAGCGGATATGACGACAAGGTGGGGAGAGGGGGAAAGAATAAAAGGGGGGGGGATGTGTTTGACTAAATCCCATGTTTGTCCCTCGCCTCAACATATCTACACCCACACCTGGACCTCCCTCACCGTCCTCTCCATCCGTGCAAAGGCCGATATGTATCTACTCGACCCCCTCCCAAGTGTAGTACTAGAGTCTACCACGGCCATAGCTTGCATGAGTTTTGTCCGATCCCAACTCCGATCCTGATCCCAATCCCGATGCCGAAACAGCGCAGTACAGATACAGAGGCAACTTCTTCAGAACAACAGTGGTAGAAATAACCCCTGGTTTCGCGGTTTCTCCCGGAGGAATTGATTCCCCCTGCCACCTTTTTTGTGTGTGTGTGTGTGTGTGTGTGTGTGCTCAAATCAGGGTTAAAACTCTTCGACAGTTATTGGGATAATTAAAGACCGATGATATTTTATATCGTATGGGTTAAACATGGACATGGGTATGGATATGCGGAGTGTTATCTGATGGTATAAAACTCAACGAATATAGACCGACACTTCGAGTCATTCATTCACTCACTCACTCACGCACGCACGCACACACGCACGCAAAAGTTCAAAGAAGAGGAGGAAGAGAGCAAGAAGAGAGGAGGAGAGGAGGTTATCGAAACGTGTACATGTCCGTACATGTATAAGGTAAATTACTTTTTGCATTTTTGCATATATAACTTTGTATGTGTATATATATATATATAGAGAGAAGTGAGATAGTTCAAGTTACGACGTACTGTACATATATACATGCATAAATAAATAAATAAATTTATATACGTTACATATGTTACATATGTTATATGTACTGTTGTGTTTTGTATTTCAAATCTATCTCTGGGTTTACTTCTTCTCTTTCCACCTTTCAATGCATGCAAGGAAGCGTTCTGGAACCGCCTGGGCTCTGCAACCAAACTGTGAAATTGAGACTTTTAGGCTAACTTAAACCCTAACTAGTGCTGGGGATGAGTTCTAAGTTCAATTCTTAAACACAAACAAACCTATTGGTCAACCAACTAACCTACGCCAACACTCCATTATCCAGTCGGTTCAAAGAAGAGCCTTGAACTATATCTACTAGTATGTATGTTAGTTAACCAAGATTCCCCAGCATCCCGAAACTCTTTGGGCCATCGTAGCTTTACTTTTCGGCTGGCAGGGGACTGGATAGGGTCGGAGACTCGGAGCTGAGACCTCTTATTCAGCCTCTTTCAAGGTTTTCTTTGAACTAAGTTAACCTTTTTGAAGTTGGACGAGTCACTTGATGATCTTCGCCTAGTTTGACATTCGAGGAATAGGGGCCACGGTGATGATAACAACATATTAAGCTTCCCCAGATAATTTGCGGTGTGGGCCTACAGCTTGTCCACTACAGTGATCGCTCTCAATTGGACTTGTTTTTTGGACAAATTGATGCAACCGTCGCACTCGAATGTCTAGTGCTTAGCACCTTTTTCTCCCACCGGGGTATGGCTGCTCGGCGGGTTTCTGGCGAGGAGGGAAGAAATGAATATGAACAAACTCCAACCGACTCTGGCAGGCAAATCCTTGCATGGGCAGCTCGGACTTGGGACAGTCTCCGACCTGAGTCGCCCAAAAAAGTAACATGACGATTCATATATAACAACTACCAGAGTATGACCCATATGCTATGATGATAGCTCAGCCCAAGCTGAGGGCCAGCTGAGGATTGTTTACAATTTCCACGAAACCGGCACCATTCCTCTGATCTCGCTGTGTTCATGGAGCAAGTAAATAAGGACGAGAAATCACGGTTTGCCTCTGCGGAAGCGGACAGTTCTGGAAGGGAGGATGGCACCCAAGAAGATATCATCGAGAGTCCGTCACCATCTCCTCCGGCCGAAGACTGGTTCGCATGGTTACAAGTTCTAGCGGCTTTCTGTTTGAATCTGAATACATGGTAAAAACTTGCTCGCAATTCCGCACGGGTGTCCCCGCAGCTGGACTTGGCCACCAGTGTCAGTAAACTTACTAGTTACGAGCAAAACTGATAAATTATTTATTATTTAGGGGACTGATGAATGCCTATGGAGTTTTCCAAGCTTTCTATGAACTTGAATTGCTGGCCTCAAGATCTTCTTCGGACATATCATGGATTGGCTCGACGCAGGCATTTCTCATGTTCATCGTCTCGATGGTTGTGGGACCGATCGTCGACGCAGGCTATTTAAGGTCTTTGCTCGGAATAGGATCTCTACTCACCGTTCTCGGGATCTTCATGACGAGCCTCTGCAGTGAGTACTGGCAGGTCTTCCTCGCTCAGGCTATTACCATGGGTTTGGGCTTTGGTTGCCTTTACGTACCCGCTCCGACTATTGTCTCGCAATACTTTCATGCCAGTACTGCGCTTGCAATGGGTGCATCTTCGGCTGGTAGCGCTCTCGGTATGTAGCGGGGAAAAGCTTGATGAATTATTATAGCCATCGGTTTCTAACCCCTCCATATGACATAGGTGGCGTAATATATCCCATTATTTTCACACGTCTCCAACCCCGGATAGGGTTCCCCTGGGCTACTCGAGTCCTCGGGTTTATTGTACTGGCAACACAGCTCATCCCATTTGTCCTGATGAAATCTAGAGCTAGTCCTACGACAAAGTATAGCCTAGTAGATAGAACCGCATTTAAAGACGTCCCATACATTCTGCTCAACATCGGTCTTATTTTCGGGTTTATGGGCTTCTACATCATATTCTACTATATCGAGCTATATGCACACCAAGAAAGCAGCGCCTCAATAGCTCTCCAAGCTTACCTTCTTGTCATTATCAACGCTAGCTCTCTACCCGGCCGTCTAATCCCTGGCTACTATGCCGACAAGATGGGATCTATCAATGTACAAACAATCGTAACTTTTATTGGCGCTTTATTGACATTTTGTCTAATTGCCATTAAGAACTCGCCTGGACTCGTGGTCTACTGCATCATCTACGGGTTTTCTGCTGGCGCCTTCATGGGATTACCGGCCGCAGGTGTGGTGAATCTCTCATCAGACAGGAGTAAGATCGGTGCCCGGCTGGGAATGACCTTGGCTGTCGTGGGATGCGGCGTCCTCGTGAGTAACCCTATTGCAGGGGCTATTCTGAGCGGTAGAGGCGGCTGGGTTGGGCTCATTGCGTGGTGTGGCGCGTTGCTTACGGCTTCCTTCATTAGCATGGCCGCGAGTAGGATACGCAAGATTGGTTTCGGATTTAAGAAGGTGATATGATATCATTAAGTTATTGAGTTACTCCAACTCCATAGAATGCGTGGTTGTTTTTTAGCCAATTGGCCATACTTCTTCTAGCCCTCAGTGGAGAAATGAAACAGTAAAAATAAAATGTGCGAGCAAAACATTTGATAACTAGCTTATCCAATATATTCACAAGGAGAGGAAGACGAGCAGTACGAAGTAATCCACGTAGTATCACTGAGTTTGTAGTTTACATCATTTGAGAACATCCTGTTTGATATGTTCACTTCTGAAGGGCACATCCCTATTCATTTCGAGGATTAAACTGACTCTCTATCGAGAAACGGAAGTTGATACAGCCTATATTTTCCAAGGCATCTAGACCTATTAACTTTGTATGTTGAGAATTATATGAATCTAGTTCTAACGGTCAGAAATTTGCAGCCATGTCAAATAAAGGTTGTTGGTGAGCAGCCTAAATCGCTCATCATTCGGGGGTAATGGTAAATTAATACTGGAATTTCTCCATTGTTTAAAGACAATCAGATTCAAAAGAGCACTGCCCAGCTTCTAAGATCTATATCTTCATTGCTTCAACGATTCCATCGCCGCCCTCATCGATTGGTTCCCAAAATTTAACTACCGTAAGTCCAGCCTTCTCCAACAGTGCAAGCCACTGTTGCCTCGTGCGTTCCATCCCGGAGTTGGAAGCCATCATTGTCATATCTAATTGTGCCTGGAACTGCGATGCGCCTTGTTCTAAAACAACCATCTCATGTAGAAGAAGCTTGGAGTATCCTTGGGTCATTGCCGCTACGACACTTTCAAGAATCTTGAGGCAGTAGTAATCCGACCAGTCGTGTAGGATATGGTGATAGAAGTAGACCCTTGCACCTATCCAGGTGTTAGTAGATTGTGTAACTATCACGTCCTTCTTCTCTATTTCGACGAAGAAAGAAAGGAATACAGCGGGGCAAAAGTCTTGGGAAAGCAGATGATACCTTACCTGTTATGGGCTGTTCAGTGAAAAAATCATACACAACCTTGTCAATCGCTCTATCCAAGTCCCCAAGTCCCTCTATGACCTCCGGCAAGTCTTGCAACACCAGTCTACCTGTATTGGGAAATTGATTATTATACGCCAACAGGTCATGGCCCTTTCCTGCTCCTACATCCACAATCAGGGGTCTGTCTAGAGTTGCCCCGTCCAAAATTTGGCTCTGCACTGGGTACCAATCAACCCAATATTTCCGCGCACCCATTGTGTTGCCCATAAACGTGTTGAAATCTTTGAGCAAGGATGGAGAAGATACAATACGTTCGAAAGTGGTTTGTTTCGTGTTGAAGGAGTATTGCATAAGTCCGTCCTTGGGATCAATGGGGCAGGAATGGCCTCGTTGAAGAAAGTATGCCGGGGCGCTTTGCATGGCTGGAACTATCAGCTGGGAACTAAACGAGCAGAGAAAAAAGTATTATCGTGGATTAGTTAGTTACAAGAAGGAAAAAAAACGACAAAAAGCTCAGGCCTTGAAGAAGTATAAAATAACTCACATCATTCGATGGCCAGCTGCAATTTCTTCGGTGGCCATGGCCTTTGTGATGCGTGTCGCTTTCCATGTTCTTGAACCGACTTCTTCAACTAAGTTTACTGCTGATAGAGGTCGCAAAATACGTACTAGATGATGATTCGGTATCAGGGCCCCGCAACGTTTGACAGGAACTCTGGAGTAATGTATATACTTATTAACAGCTCCTCAGCTCCGGATAGCTCCGCTAATCTCGTAGATGTAACAGGCCCTTCCTGAACGATATGCTCAAATAGTTTCAGATCCACAGCAATTCGCGCGCTGACAGCAATCATGGGCTTTGGAAGTATGAGCGAAAAGGTTATGAAGATTTGCAGAGAGCTGGAAACCAAGTAAGACGTACTGAAAATGCCAGATCCACTGCTACATTTTCCGGTTGTTCCAGCTGGACTTTCAGCGTTTTGACTATCTGTAAAGCCTCCCTTCTCGCCTCAAGGTCGTCCCCTTCGTTAGTGAGCCTCGGAGCGAGATAGTTTAGCTGGTTTATGAGAGCGGAAGGCCCCTCCTTGTTATTTGCAATTGAACCCATGCTCGGGAGTGATGACAGCAAGGTACAGCTCAACATTGACCAAGAACGGCAAAATAGACAGTATATAGAAATGGGGAGTGCGCCAGACAATTCAAGCTCAGGCCTTAACAACGCTATATATAGCATCGAGCGTTCTCTGCATTTGAATGCATTCGCGCCTGACTGAAGTTATTATTATAACGCAGGGCCATAGTCGGATATGAAACACATTTTGTACAGCCTCACACTGTATGGGAAGCTAAGAATAGAGTAGCCGGCAAGAGTAATATGTAAGTGCTCACCACTTCTTTCACTGAGCTCCCAACTGTGTGTTTGGTGTGGCAGAGTGGGTACCCTGTCGCCGTAGTATTGAGGGTGATTCGAGGTTTTTCGGCCCCGGACCCGAGAGGTCCCTGAACTCTATATCAGGCAGCCTCTGTAACCTGATAATTGATTAAATGGGACCGTAAGATGGATCCATATGATCGCTGCCCTGTTCTCCGTAAGGTTGTAACTGACTTGGCCTCGGTACTAAGTTGGGATCGTGAAATTTGATGCAAGGTCTGAGATATTGCGCTGCTCAGCATATTTATATCAGATCAAAGGATTTCCTAGGTATGTAGATTAGTCAAGATGCAGCACCGCAGACCTTTCAGATAAAATGGTACATAAAGAATAATAACAATAAATATAATGATGATGGTAAGCTTGGTCACTCCTACCACAGGCTTGGTTACTAGTTAGTGAATTGTCTTTTCGGCGACTTAACCCACAACCACTCGGTGAATTCAATTCGTATTATTGTTCAAAGAATTTCGAGAACAGGTTCCATGTCGAGCATTGAAATTGAGCTAGGATCACACTGAGCTGAGATAGCTGTGCTGAATATCGGCTGCGCATTTGTCGTATGTCAGGGCAGTCGAAATTCGGCTAAAAGAAGTAGATCAAAAGGCTCCGAGCAATCTCAGCTGCCAGATTTCGCATGCTCTCCTTAAATCCAAGCATATTTTTGGTCAAGCGTCTCTCTACCTTTCTTCTCAGCTGCCAACTAACCATGTCCAAGTTCTCTCGTTTCGAGCTCCCTTTGAAGATGCAGTGAATCTCCTCTATATTTCCAGGTTGGGACGCTCACGTTCCCCCGCCAACTTGAGATGTTCATCTTTGAGGTTTCCTTGGCCGAGTATATTGATGGACGTATAAGTTGAAGAATCTCAGGAAGATAGTGGGCATGCAAAATTTTGATTTCACAAAGACCTCGAGTGCTCGTTCGTTCAAGCACGCCTTTTGCGGCCCGTCATCCGTGTACCTGTCCACGGTAGGAGCTCCATCAGAATTGAGTCATGCCATTATCAGGAAATACGGCGAGGCGTTAGGCACCTGAGATAGTACAATGAGCTATCTGTGCTAGTTTGGGCAAATTCGCGTGAGGTTGAGATGATCCTGAGCCGGGTCAGGGGATCACCTCGCAAAGCTGTGGCATTGTCAACAATTTTAAAATCCTGTAAGTATTACAGTATAGGTATCCCCATATGAAACAATAAGCGAAAAAAAAGAAGAGAGAATAAGCTTTTCCCGAAAGCCCTCCAACGAACTCCATAGCCATATTCATTCATAAGTCGTCATAAATCCTCTACCATGACGCCAGTCCCCGCTCCCCAATACGAACAAAAAAGAAAAAGGAAATGAAAGATCAAAGACTTAACAAACCCCCTTCATCCAAACCTATACTCATACCTGTCCCACCTGCCGCATGCCTCGCACTTCTCCTTCTCCCCTGCCCGCTACTCCCGGAAACACCCCCTCTTCCCCTTCCCCTCCCCCTCCTAGCACCATCGCTACCACCCATAGTCACAGACGCAGACGTAGCGGCGGACCCAGGCAAAGACACAGGCCCATACCCCTCATCCCCAGTCCCCTTATTCCGCCATCCGCCATCGACTTCCAGAATATCGACTATGGGGAGCTGTGATTCGGTTGGTAATGGCGAGGCGGAACCCGTGCTTGTGGCTGTGGTTGTGGTTGCTTTGCCTTTGCCTTTGCCTTTGCCCCTATCAGCCGCCGTACGTGTGGAAGACGTTTTCTTAGGCGCCATAAATTTCTCTTGCAGGGCGAAGGCGTGTATGTAGTTTTCCGGCATGTTCAGGCCGATGTAATGGTGTTGGAAGCGGCGGCGGGTTTCGGGAATTGTCTGTTTATTTATTAAATACAAGAAAGTTAGTAAGTTTTGGTGCGTATTGGCACCGATAGCTTATTATGGAGTATTATGGATATCTCTAAATCCCAGACTATCTAGGGGACGCACCTCGTAATTCGCCACGGCATGGTTCATTAATAGCTCTTGATCTGTCAGCACGCTGAGAGACGCATGACGGCGTTCGCGCAAATAGGACTTTAGGCGCATGTGCCCGACAAGTGGTGGATGGATGGGCAAGTCCGCAGAGCCGAAGAGAGTCTGTGGTTTTGTATTTTTGGTTGGTGTATTATTTCCTCGATAGCCTGCGTTCGTTTATTAGAAACAAGAGAATATTTACTAGCAGATTCGATGATGATTGGTGGGGTTACGACTAGAGGAAGGTCGTTTCTCGCCCTCCCCTTAGGTTAATTAATTAATTAATGTACTCACCAAACCGCTCATCCGCATCAATCTCCTCCGCCTCCTCCTCTGCATTCACGATGTCGGGATCATCACTGCTCCAGCCCCCAGTCGCCTGCACACTCCCCGTCCCACCGCCATTCCCATCACCAAGAAACTGCGCCCTGGTCTGCTGCTCACGCTCCTGCGCATGCGCCAATCGGATATGTGCCTCGGTCTGCTCGTCCATATCGGATGCTCCTAATAGGAGGGCGCGCGCTTCGAGGACGCGGTCGTATGCTTCTTCGAGCATTTGGCGGGCGTGTGGGGTTAGGTTTGCGGGGAAAGGGAGGGTGTGGATGTAGTCGTCGTCCATGGTTTTTGGTTTTATTTTATATGTTTGTCGGAGGGGCGGGAGATTGCGTATCTAAAAAGTATAGCGGATGGCAATGTGGACGTAATGAGGTTGTAAGAGGAGCAAAGTTCTGTCTTATACACCACTTGCAAGTTAGCCAGCCGCCAATTCAATTCAAATAATACTTAACCGGTCAACTTCCCCTCAAGCATAGACAAGTAAGATAGACTCCATTTTCCTCCAGGGAATCCAAAACGTGACAATCTAGCTAAATGAAAATGAAATATAAATCCAATACCAACCTCGAATGCTCCAATGTTCTAACCTTCAGCCTCCAACCTCCAGACTTAGCCTTGACCTCTATCAGAAACCCCCAAGTTCAATTAATTAATTTAGCCTCCAAGCTTCGCCCAAGCTTCGTCACCTCCTGTAGACCACGTTCCTGGGTTGGGTTGCTCAAGCGAGGGGGGGCACACCAAGCAAATCACGCGGCGAAGCCGGGCATTAAAGACCCCCAGCTCCGTATTGGCTTTATTTTGAAATAGAATATGGGGATTAACAAGAAATAGCGAACAATGAACTTGATATCCACGCGTGGTAAGAGTAAACCGTCGTAGAACCGTCTGTGTGATGTTTGGTGGCTGAAGTTCCAGCTCTGGCGATGTCATCATTTATTTGGGTGTGGGGCAGAAACGCTAAAGCTGACTGGTGCCCCCCTGACGGCCGCGGCATGTCAGTAGCTAGCTTCTAATATCAATCAACTACTTCTGTGATCTGTTTTGTATAGATTATATTCTCTTTTGTAATGTACTAATAATAGCCACTGCTTAATTACTTCATACTAAATGAGTCTCAGATTAGTCATATTTAGTCTATCTCTGATTAATTCTGTATTGATAATTGTATTCTGATTTTAAAAGCTGCACTGACAGTTTGAAATTGCTTTCTAGAAGCAGCTATCTTGCTTCACGCCCTAGAACTCACAACACACAGTCTAAATCACGGTGAGGTTTGACAGGATAAAGAAGGATTTCTCAGACAGAAGTTCTTAGACTCCTTTGCCCTTGTATGTACTACCCAGGGCGTACAGCATTTCTGCAGCATACATGGAAGAATCCCAACCAGAAGGTTGTTAGGATTGCGAGTAATGGAGGTGTGGATCCGGACATACTGTTCCAGGTGCAGTTAATTATCAGTGATCCAAACAGCATCGCATGTGGAGAGGTAGGTCTAGCAAATCAGTAGTGTAGTGGGGAGACCCCCTATTAACACTCGAAACACTCAATCTCCCTTTGATCTGATGTGACTTTGGGCAATCCTGTTCCTTAGAGATAGCACAAGGGTTAGGCATATGCATCAACCGCGCCATCTAGCCAACCACCCAATCTCAACTTCACTATACGGCCGAGTTCTGTGGAGCCATCCTCTTGTATACCCGTCTCCTCCATTTCCCGGAGAATATTATCGATATATTCTCCCGCTCCAGAAAGGTGAAGAATACAAGCAATGGCGTGGTGTAGGGCAAGGAGTCGGGGTGAAGGGGGTTCTATTGATCGGTTGTTTGTGAGATAGAGTGTGCGAGTAACAGGGATATCTGGTAAGATGCCTGGAGGAAGGAACGTATCAATTCGGTAGGTGTGCTCCTGGCCAGGAACAGATTCAAAGAAAACAGTAAAGTTGCCGAAATGGGTATGGAGATCACGGGTAAGACTCATAGCATTAAATGGCCGGTCGATATTAACACCATCAATTAAGTGTGAAACATCACAGTCAAACATGTTAAGAATCATGAGAGCGGCTTTTTTGGAGTCATCCTAACCATGTCATTTAGCCAAAGGAAAGATTATCTCTGACAAGGTGGCTCACCAATTGAGAATTTGCATTTGCCTGTGTCAGGGAATGTGGAAGTATATGGGCCACTTCTAAAATCATAGATAATTGTCCCGGGAGCGGATTCCCTTCGTCATCTTGAGCATCATGGCCATGTTGTGTCAGGCGAGCTATTGCTTCTTGCTGATCGAACTTGCGAGAGATCACACAACGATGGCGGTCACGGATGAGGCAAGAACCCCGAAGAACTGATATTCGGTCTGGCGTCCCAGTAAATTCATGCATTTCTCCTTGTGCTCTTTGGATTGCTGAAAGGTGTGCAGGGGAGGGCTGTGGAGTGTGCTGGCCGGAAGCTTTGACTATAAAAAGGTTAGCAGAAACGGAGGGATTAACAGGGCAGCGGATAGGGACCGGACGTGGCAGAAAGAAATTATCTAGTAGGAAGTCTGCGAAGGTGGCCAAGTTCTTGCCCACCTGAATCTCCAGGCCCTCATCATCAAAGTCAATATATTCCTCGCCAGCGACATCTACCTTCATAAATTCGAAGAAGGAACGTAGAAAGGTATCTTGCGATAACTCAGAACGCGAATATTCATAGGTATAGCGGACGAGTAGAGGGCGCCTGTATCCAACCCTCCTTCTACTATTATCTGTTTTATCAAAATGGTTGATAATACTGTAGAATCTGCGCCGAGCCCGGGCGCGTTGATCCACTCCGAAGGGTTGAGGGCCGGAAAAGTTGATGATGCCCTCAAGCGATGACTGATGGCGATGCTGGGAAAATAGAGTTGCCATGTTTGCTGCAAGAAATGAATAAGGATCACGGACAGAAGAGGCTTATTCTCAAGAAGAATGCTATCACCGCTTGGATGAGGAGGAGAAAAGAAAGTTCGAGGCGTGAGGCGTCAGGCTCACCTTTCCTTGCTGAGTCATCAGGCTGCGCAGCACTGCAAAATATCCATGGATACAAGGAATATCATGGTTCGTTATCATTTCAAAGTTATCCTTCTTGGATTTCATTGAGGATTCCGCCAAAAGTGAAATGGTACTGCAATCGTTTCCAGAGACGATGTGGGAAGCCTGTGAAAAATGGGCACCTAAGTTCATGAAATATGTTCTTCTCAATGTCTCAGATATTAAAGCATGGAATGTCTGCCAAATTATCCAAGATTCTATTGAATGAGCGTGACAGGCCAGGCCTGCTTGCCCATTTAATATGTTATTTATTTCTGATTCAGAATCACTCAGTTATCAGAGAAATAGTCTTGATATTATACTATATCTAGAAGCTTTTATATTATTTTTCTATTATTAGTTCTAGTGTTTATATACTAGTACTTATATGAATACTTTTTTTCATTTCATTTAGTATCACACTAATTTGAAACACTGTTGATATACTTTTATTTTTAAAATCAGTCACTTCTCTATTTTTTTAAAAAATAGAGAGACTGTATGTAACAGGCTTCTGCTCTGTTTTTGCATATACTGTAGAGAGCTTCTGCTTTCTTATATATTCTCTATTATCTATTTCAGTCACAGCCTTGTTACTGTCTTATTTAGCATATATGTATGTATTTATTTATTTATTTATCTATCTTCTCTGCCGAATAGTGGCAGAGATAGAAGAATCAGACAACATTTTCTCTACATATTGCATGCACTCTACAGTTGAAGTGCCTTTCTGAGGGCCAGGCTCTGCTGGCACATACATGATCATAACAGTATGTATGTACATGTACATGTACATGTACATACACACACTCAGTAGTAGCTAGCTAGCTTCTAATATCAATCAACTACTTCCGTTGATCTGCCTCATATAGATCCTATTAAACGCCCTCTAAATTGTTGAATATTAAAATTACATTTAACAGCAGAAGAACAAAGAAAAAATGCAAGAGAATTACTTGTTCATGACCATGATCATCATCATCATCGTCGTCGTCGCCCATCAAAATATTTAAAATAAAATAATAAAAAAGTCAAAAAGAAAAATTTCCCCCTGTGGCTCGAGTGTTGATAGTTACATGTATTGAAAAAACCCGCACTAAAAACAAAATTAAAATCCTCCCAAGGAATGACATAAAGCATTTCGTCCCATCCGACAATCCGATGATCCGACGCCTGTATCCCAACGCATGTTGCTAACGTTGCTTACATCCAGTATGTATGTATGAGTGTGTTTCCCCACACTCCCTATGATATACAAGAAAGCCTGCAAAAAAAGAAGAAGAAGAAAAAATAAATGTATACAGAGAACAGAGAAAAGAGAAAAGAGTAATCTGCCTTGACAAGATAAGTTCCACGAGAAAACACTGGGGGGTATTTAATAAAACTTCACTCGTTTCTTCATCGGTATCCGTATCAAGTAAGTGTCGTGTCGCGTCACGGTCAACATACAACAGCAGAATTTCAACATCCGTTCATGAGCGAATTCTTCGGCCACTCATACCCCGTGTCCGCCCTGTCAAAACAAAAGCAAGTCAGCAAAAAACGCCCCCTCCGAAAAAAAAAAAAAGAAGGGTTAAGGGGGGGGGAGAAAAAGAATATAACATACCACCTCGTCAAATTCGCATTATCATAAACACCCCGATGCCTACTAATATACCCCGTCGTCTCCCACCCAGGCGGATCACACGTAACACTCACCGCATCCGCATCCTGATAAATCCTCACGTAATCAAACCGCAACGTCGCCGGCATCACCGTCGCCAGCCCGCTCATATTCAACTGCGCGAAGGAACTCGACATGCCAAAGTTCATGACGAGCGCCATCGGCTCGACGGGTATGACACGCTGGCCGATGTTACCGTTGGGGCCGATGGCGCGCGCGTCGAGCTTCCAGGTCTTGTCGGCGCCGACGAACCAGGTTATGTCGCCCTTGGCGCCTGGTTTGTATTCGAAGGCGTAGACTTGGTAGGCGGCGCCGTCGTACCAGTTGTTGTTTACGGTTGTTACGCCTGAGAGGGCTTGTTGGTATGGGCCGCCTCGGTAGCCGTTTATGGAGGTTACCCTGGGGTCGTAGAGTTCGTAGAATTCTAGGGATTATGTGTGGTTAGGGGGAAAGAGAAAGAGAAAAGGAATCTAAAATATCAAATGCTGGGGGGTAAGGAGGAGTAGGGCATACCGAAATTAGGCATATACCACACATCAAACGGCGCAACCTGCGCACTCTGCGACACATCCCCTACAGTCGACGGTATTGTAGGATCCAAGTTATGCGCGCTTCCTTCAATCACATCGATTTCAGGGGCGCTTCGTGATTTGCCCGGAGTCGGGTGATCCTCTCCCTTGCACGTGCAGGAGGGCAGACGCATACCGGGCAAGTAACTAATCCCATCCGTCGAGCTCTGGTTGGGCGTGATACCCGCATCGCATATATTGTCATAGCTATACGGCCACATCCCTTCTGTGGTGGCAGCGTAGCCTGGTCGGCCGAGATTGCCCATGGACCAGAACCCAGGCCAGAAGCCTGATGTATCACCCCGGCCGGGGAGCGATATGCTGGCTTCCAAGCGCCCGCCGGTAAAACATAGTTTGTTCCAGGATTGGACCATCCCGGACCGATAATTCAGCCCGTGGTTTTGGAAGGCATCGAAGCGGATCTCGAGTTTGCCGTTTTTGGTTGTAACAGCGTCCGGGTCATACCACTATAGAGACAGTTTTAAGTACAAATATGAATAAAATATATATATATATATTATTTACGTACCTCCAGATCCTGCGTCACCCCATACCAAATATCAACAGCCTGAAAGAAAGGGTCGTCTCCATCGTAGAACGTCCGTCCATCCTTGTTGAATTCATCAGAAAACTAGTTGCGGATGTGTCAGTTAGCCTTGGCAAACGAACCAACGAATCCACTTATTTAGTTAATTGGAAAATGGAATTTTCTTGGAGCTTCCTACCACCAACTTCCACTTTTTCCCATTTGCAGATATAATTGATTTTGCAGACTCCGGTGTATCCGGGTCTATAAGAGATGTTCGGATGTTTTGAAGATGGGGAATAGTGCCGACATCCAAACACAGCGGATCATCAGCACAAGCGGGTACCGGTGCTGCCCTTTGTTCCGTCAACTTATCGAGGAATGTCCTATTTATTGATAATCTCAGTCAGCCAAGCCAGTCAATGCCTTTTTTTTTTTTTTTTGATTTTGATTTTTTTGAAAAATCAGCTTAGTTTGTTTCAGGAATCAGGGATACTCGTACAAAATGGGATAAACAATAAAAAGCGTTAGGATCCCCAAGACCACAACTGCTAGCCCCACCACATTAACAGCACCTCTCCGCGTCCAAATATTACAGTCTCTACGCCTATCGTTTGGGTCCGGATTATGCAGGTAGTCATCCTTCTCTACATCCTCAGGGAATACCAGCAGATTTTCACTAGGCATTATAGCATATTTCTCCACGACAGTCTGCGTCGTTACGGGGTCATCATCAGTCCCTATTCGGGAGTGACTCTGATATTCCCATAGTGGGCTGAAAGCATATCCGGGGCCCTCACGCTCCCCGCCTCCCTCTGAGCTCCAGCTTGTTCTTCGTGAAGGTAGGTTTGAATGTTCTGCTGAGTCATGGCTCTCATCCCTCTGTCGTCGTGAGGGATTGGGGAGCGCGAGGTAGTCTGAGGAGTCGTTGCCATGCAAAGAGCCTTGTCGGAAGGCTGAGGAATAGGGAGGCCGCAGAGTCGATATCAGAGGGTAGGAAGAGGCATTTGGACTTGTTCTTCGTGAAGGTAGGTTTGAGCATTCTGCTGAGCTATGGCTCTCGTCCCTCTGGCGTCGTGCGGGATTGGGGAGCATGAGGTAGTCTGAGGAGTCGTTGCCATGCGAAGAGCCTTGTTGGAAGGCTGGGGAATAGGGAGGTCGCGGAGAGGAAATCAGGGAGTAGGAAGAGGTATTTGAACTTAGGAATGGTTCTGACTGATCGGAGGTTACTTGGATTCTGGGCACAAGATCGGCGGGAGGAGCTTTACGAAGGCGTTTTGGCGGCATGGTGCTGAAATCTTGACTTTGATCGAGGGTTGTGTCCCGTGCTTTTATACCCCCCCCCCCTAGTTGGAAGGGATTGAGAGAATATTACTGCAAGGGAGCAGCAGGTGTGTCCCCCTCAAGCTACTCGACCAATTGATTAATCGAGAGAAGAAAAGTAGGAGTCGGAAAAGGCGGGGCCGCCGGAGGGGTTGATATCTCGAGGAAGAAGTCCAATACAATTAAGACCATGTCCTAGAAACCGACCAATTGAGGGGTGAACTGATTTAACAATGTTTACACTCGAGGAAGCCCCAAAATTAGACCTATGAGGGGGGCCTAGGATAAGAGAGAGAAATCGGCCAGTCGCGAGTTGGGATGTGAGAATGCGATGCGATGCGATGCGATGAATTGTCCTGAGTAACCGGGGAGACGACAGCAACAACGTGTTGGATGGAGCAGGAGGTAATGACAGACTGGAACAACACACGCAGATAAAACGAGCGAAGAGAGAGAATAAGATCTCTGTTTTCTGGACTAGAAGGCTGTTAGAAAGAAAGAGAATGTAGCGAATATAGCCAGGAATAGTGATCAATGGCGGCGAGATTATGTTTGGAAGCCATGCGAACTCGGAGTTGAATGTTTAGTGCAATAATTAATTATAATTGATTGTGTGTGAAACGGAGCAATGACGAAGTAAATATCAAACAAGAAAACAAAACACAAAGTAGCAGAAATAGAAACGAAACATATTTTAAAAATATATGTATATATATATATAACAAAGCTTCCTTCTTAACCGCCCTACCAGTAAATATCATTAAGGGATTGAATTGACTTACAGTAGGGAGTACGGAGTATAATTTGCCGTGCCTCACGCTTCCACTGACGATCCTCCCAGCAACAATTGAATCTAGCTAGGATGCTACCCCAGGAGCCAGGGGGATAATGCGAGATTAAAATTGGCTGCAAATCACCACAACGGGACCTCGGGAGGGGGTTAGAATTCCAAAGGTTAGTTTCAGGGAACAGAGAGAACTTGAAGCTGACTGGCTGTTCCTATGTGTTGAGGTCGCATACTTGGATTTGATTTGATACACTGGGATGTAGGGATGCAGGGATGCAGGGACAGATGGGATGGGATCAAGTGGAACAGTCTCTGGTACGACCAAAAAGAAGTAGAGAAGTTGAAGTTGAAGAGAATAAGAATTGAGATACAATTGAGTTGAGATGAGTAGAATTATATCAACCACAGTTACAGCAACTTCTTCCTACTCTACTCTACTCTACTCTACACACTTCACCTACCAGAAGCAGGCTCAGTCTATATCAAACTGAAAGAAAAAACTTGTTTGCCTCTTACAGTACATAGAGTACATAGAGTACATAGAGTACATAGTAACATTCCTGAGACAGTGACATCAGGTAGTTCATATTTCCATTCTAGTTTACTTCTTTTTGTTCTACTACGCCCGAGACCCTTAGGGAAGACAGGGATAGATATATCTAACTAACTTTATGCATAGTTGACTCAAAAGCCGATGGCTCTCCATTGCTACTTCAAGGAATAATTAGCAGATTGGGAGAAGAGACGTGCCATAATAATAATAACTACGACACAAAGAGCTGCCTGGCATACATACATACATACATACATACATACATACATACATACATACATACATGGAATGCATCCATATTTACTCCGTACATACATACCATTACATGCATTGTCCAGCCTTGAGAAATCTAAACCCGCAGCGCTACAGCTAGAGCCGGTTTTATTAGGGGGAAACTCCTTGTCTAAACTATTATTAGTCTATGCAGCCAAGCATGCCGTTGAGTTTTTACCAGCATTGGCATTGCCTGTTCTTTGATCTTCATCCGGTCGATCAACTGTGGAAGGTTTATTTATAATAAAAAACACACACACACACACACAAAAAAGATGCCGAGACAAAGGCGGCCGGGAAGTCGTGTGTACTGTAGTTATGTAGATCTGATAAGTTGAAAATACGTAGTTGAATAACTAGTTATAGGCTAGCAGGGATAATAACTAACTAGTAGAGAAGTTAATATAAGCTCATACGAGTATAAATAAGCCGCTTTTTGTGATTGGCGTGGATGCTATAACTATACAATGTAGGTGCAGCTGTCTGTCTGGTATTATAAGATCTTCTTTCTCCATATTTCTTACCTATTTCTTATTCACCTCTCCTGTCCCGTCCTGTCCTGTCCTGTCCTTCAATGAAAAACAATCCAGAAAGAAAGTATTATCTTGATGTAGTTTCTCCTTCCATTTCTCCAGCTCCAGCCATTTTCTTCGTCGAGAATTGCACCACCCATGTTTATCCCAATTAGAGAATAACTGGTCAAGTTGTTTCGGTGCCCATCGAATCGCCGCAACGGCCGTATCGCTGAGAACTACTACAAAGAAGGAATCTACGAGAAGAGTAGTCAAAGCAAACATAATCCACTCCAATTGCTGCACCATCTCTTCATGTTTGGGAATCATCTCAACCAGCATATCGGTAAATGCTGGTGCACTGAACCTCCTCGCGTTCAGAGACGCAACCACAAATCCTTCAGGATATATCCCAGCGTCGCCCCAATCAATCAACCATACTTTGCAATCAGCGCCCAATATCAACTTCCGAGGTGCAATATCCAGGTGCGTGAGGACCAGCTTGTCAAAGTGGAGCGGTGGAGCGGTGGAACTGTCTCTGGCGCTTGCTTGAAGTTCTTGCAGATGGCAAGTTTGTGGTTGAACCAAGCCTCCAATTCCTCTTTCGAGCCCAACGGACCGGCCCCCATGCCCGTAAACCAGAAGCCTCGCGCCAAGCAGGTTCTGCAGTCGACTGGTCCTGGCTGCTGCTGGGGTACTGGAATAGACTGCAATGTAGTGATCATGGAGGCGAAATATTCTTATTTCGATGGTGGATGATAGAAAACTGAAGCATGTGTTTTTTTGAGCTCCATTGATATAGTTTATGCTCGTTCAGGAGAGACGTAGATCGTATGTTATCAGAGAGAGCGCCATTACATATACCCATGGATAATATGAGAAGGCCGAGATATGTTTACTAGATATCAATTTTGAATTGGGAAAAGAAAACCATTCCAAAATGCCGTATTCATCTTCATAGTCATAATCATAATGTTAAATATCCTGTTGGGTAAGTAACTTACTATATAAAATTACACCCCCAAGCCAATCCATTCCATCAAAAAAAAACCCCCGTCCACTCTCACCCTAACTCTCAATCGCCTTCGCCCTCAACCCCACAATCCTTCCACCCTTACCATCCCCTTCACACCTATCCAACCCAACAACCCAATACTCCGCCCTCGTCCGACCCATCTGCACCCGATACACCTTCACCTCCACCCCGTCCATATCCCGCTCATTACCACCGTTCACCGCAGTCCTCACCGCATGCAGGACCGTCGCATAGTGGTTTTTCGGATCGAAGGATGACGGGGTTAGGATGGATATTTGCATGTCTTCTGCTTCTGCTGCTGCTGATGCGCTGAAGGTGCGGGTGCTGCTGCTGGGGAGGATGAGGGATTTGAATTCGTCTGTTTTTGGGGTGGGGATAGTTAGTATTATCATATGAATATAAATAAAGAGGGATGAGAGAGAGGAAGAGGAGAGTGGCAGAAATATACCAACACCCGGCCACCGCCCGGCCGCCGCCCCGCTCCAGTCCAGCGCAACGGGCTCGAATACCTCGTCCGTGTCGGAGGTATAGTACATCTCCACGTCGCTGAGGACTGTGGGGATGCACTGGGATGGGTCTGTGGTTCGTGTCTGGACATGTTCTTCTTGTCCTTGTTGTTGAGTGGTGGGAGTGTTTTTGGCGGGGTCTTCGTTTGCTTTATCGAGGAAGGCGGCGTAGGCGTCGTCGGAGGACATTGTGCTTGTTAATGAAGATGGTGATGATGATGATGATGATGGTGGTAGGGAGGAGGTGGGTTTTGTTGGTGGGCTGGAGTTATTGTTGAGATATGTGGAAATTGAGAATGCGATATGACGGGACAGCCCGATGACGTGGGTGGTGGTGATGGCGGGATGTTGTTGTCTTGGTAGTTGAGACCCCTTTTTTATATTGTGGCAGCGGTAGATGAAGCAGGATCTTATTCTTAAAGATCTAGAGAGTTGGTTCCTCATTCCTCTCTTCCTCTTGTCCTTGAGTGTCTCTTATGGTATGGTTGTTTTGTTTTTCTCATTAATGTGCATGCTGTATAGGTGACATTGCTAGTCTAAACACATCACAACAACAAAGTATTCCAATGCAAAATTAAAATTTTCAACTGATGAAAAACTTGATTTCATCACTAATTTCAATATTTCCATGTTATTATCTCTTTTATCTTTCGCTTTTCAGTTTAATCATACATTGGCAGATATTGGGGTCATCTACTAATACAGACATGTACAGTACATATACATTACATACGTAGTAGAAAAGCAGAAGGAGGATCATACAAGGCATCTGGCTTGGAGGAGAAAATAGCTGCTTAAGGAAGACTGCTGGCTGACTTGCGAAGATGTTTTAGCAGCGCCAGGCAAAATGCAGGATATATCTATCACTGGTTAATTCTGAGCCATGGATCGGCGAGCAAGTCCTTCGCACTGTTGCGCTCTTCTGGCTGCCATCGCAACATCCTCATGATAAAGTCTAGGAATGATGTCTTGTCTTCGCCTTCGACCTGATTTAGAGAATCTACCAACGAGAGACCTTCTGGGATCAGTTCTGGATATCGGAATGCGCCTAATTAAATAGTGAGCAGGCAGGCAGGCACTCGTACGACGGCAGGGGGATAACATATTATGTATAACTACCATTATGGTCAAAATACTTTGAAGTCTCGCTTCCTTGGTCGAGAAGTTCTTTCGGTGGAGGTCCTAATAGCGCGATCATGTGCGCCAGATGCCTTTCACTCGTATACTCCATTTTGTGCGGATTAGGCGCCTCGAAGATACTATCTTTTTCGAGCAAGTCCCATAACTATTCAAGCAGGGGGTTAACAAAATTCGTACGCTTTTGTTCATTGAGAGGACACTTGGTTTCCATACATACCAGGACACCAAGGTTCCATATATCTGCACTGTAGCTCCAACCTGCAGCAAGGATTATTTCCGGGGCACGATAGGCGTCTGGTTGAATGGGATGGTAATGCATATGAGGTACATCCCCACGTACAGCAAGACCAAAATCAGTAATCACTGGTCTGCCTATCCCCTTTGTCTGCGAGCCGAGTCCATTTCGGGATAGATAGATTATCCGATCTTCCAGAATCTTCTGAGGGAGAGGGTGCTCGAATTCATCGCGCGCAACCATCTCCAATATGGATTCGTCTCTCAATGCAACTAGGATATTATCGGACTTGAGATCTTGTAGCTTCTGTCAGTCCATGTATTCCAAGCAGAATGCGGCTTCCGTGTTGTTGTTGTTGTCGTTGATCTTGTTGGAGATATATAGTTACCGGTGTGGATGACATGACATTCACTGTGAAGGTATTCTAGTCCTTGAAGCACCATTGTGGCTATGAGCTTAAGGACATCCGAAGGCAGCACGTCATTTTGAAAGCGCTGTTTTAATATCCAAAGAGGCTCTCGTAAAGTATAAAAGACAAGGCACACATGAGTGCCACATGGCCCACGTAGTTCGAACGAGTCGAGCAGAGTTCGTACAAAGTCATGGCCAACATGCTGGGGATTGGCTTTCGTGATGTGCTCTGTGATGCGTAATTCCGTTTCCGCTGCCTTTTTATCGGCGTAGTTATTCGCGCTGACTTTGATTGTAACATAGCGCCGCGGTAGCCAACGCCATCTGTACCGTTAGCGATTGAACTGGCCTCTTGAACCTGGCCTCTGGGGGAGTCAATCAAACTCACTGATGCAAATCTTGTGCCAGCCATACAGTTGAACTTGTGCCCCAACCGAGTTTCGCAACAACTTGATATCTATCGTTCAGGATTTCATACAGGCGCACTGGGTAGAAATGGCTTGGGTTATATCGAGGGCCGCGTTCCTCCTCAATAGGTACAGTGGCGGAAAGATTCGTAGCTACAGACGCTGGTGCAGCAAAGGGGGTGGATTGGAAGATTCTCCGGGGGAATATTATGGATGGCTTGAGTCGAAACATTTTAGACATCCAAGGTGTTAGAATTGAACTTTGGACTCATGGTATTAAGGATGTCATTTTTTAGCCAAGTGGTGTCAAAGTCCCAATTTCACAAAACATCACTATGCAGGTTAACTATTTAATGTTCAGAGTTTGTTTTCCTGCACTGCAACATTCACATCAGTAAATAAGTTAACACTCTTCTAGTCTGTGTTGTGCAACTAAGTTAGCTATCACTATCTAACAAATATATTTGTATTCAAAACTTGTATTTGATGAGTTTGCTAATGTGTAAGTTGCAGCAGAACACCCTTACAGAAACCTGGTGAGCAATTATTTGCCTGCTCCTTTATCTGAAATAGAGATAAATATAGTCCGTAGCTGCTCTCCATTTCAATTCTCAGATATTCAATGTGCAATGCCTTTGATAGTCCGAGAAACAATATCAGCTTTTCAATTGCCATATTTCTGTACCAGCTTCTTCATAATCCCCATAGCCCCTGATCTATACGAGCCACCAAACAACGCATAGTGATTGAGATGATGATACCTGCGTGTCCCAACAATCAGTCAACTCCACCACACTTATATATAATAAGTGGAATCACAAAAAGAAAAGGGAAAGGAAAAAGAAAAAGAAAAAGGGAGAAAATAATAATAATTAAAACTCACAACTCATACAAAGCAACCCTATCCTCATACTCCCCCACAGGCTCCGCCTTCGGACAAAGCTGATGATACTCCTCCAAAAACCCGCCCCCAAACCCACCAAACATCCTCATAATCCCCAATTCATACTCACTATGCCCATAAAACGCCGATGGGTCAAATATCACCTCCTCAACCCCTCTACCCGCCAGACTCCCACGCCCCGCATTCCCCGACCACAGATCCCCATGCACAACTACAGGCATCACGCCAAGTCCATTATTTAGATGCTCATCGCCTAACAACCGCGGGACGACGTGCGATATTGTCCTCTCTACTAACCCCCGCAACTCGCCATCACAACGTCCCCCGTTCTCCGCTGCCTCGGCGCGCTGCAGGATGAACAGTAACCGGTTCTCCGCGTAGAAGGATGCCCAGGAAGATTTGTACGAGTTATCCTGCGCCGTGTCGCCGCAGCAGGTTGGTACGGGGAAGCCGAACTGAGGCGTCGAGTAACCCTCCGGCAACGGTGCGGGGGTAGTGTGTAGCTGTGCCAGTTTCTCGGCGAGGGATTTGCGAGGGGGTAGCTGGTGGAGTGGGACTGGGTTAGGGTTAGGGTGCGGAGAGTTAGGAGGTGAGGAAGGGTCGAGGAAATCGACGACTATGAAGTAGGTTGAAGGGGAGGAGGGGGATGTGAAGCTGCCCCAGCCAAAGGATTGGGGACAGAGGGTTGGTACGACGGCGTGGATTGCTTTTAGGGAGGCGTCTTCGCCTGTTTGGTTTTGTATATGTGATATCTATGCTTAGTAGGAGGGCGCCGGGAGGGGTTTAAGTGGGGGGGGCAGATGTTCGCTTCAATTGCACTGTGGAAATAAATAGTACTGTATATAGTATCTGGGAATGGTTAACTTACCTTGCACCATCACCTTGCCGGCCGGCCCCGTTGCGGTCTTCATGAAGAAGCGCTTTTCAGTGCCATCGGTGAGTTTCGTGCTGATTTTGGCGGCAGATGCGCTGCTGCAGCCACCCGCAGTGCGGCTTACTGTTGTATGTGCCGCGTCTAGGTGGAGGAGGTCTAAAACGGCCTGGTCGAGCTTCATTGTGGGTGTAGGAGGTTTTTGTTAGCATGCGAGGAATCGTCATTAAGGATTAACTCAAATTTTAAGTCTTATGTTCTTTTAGACTCCTGAGATGTTTCATGAAAACTTATTGTATTCAATTTGATCGAAGGCGGGGATGCTGAATGAGGGATGTGTAGGAGGAGGGTTGAATATGAGGCTATGACGCAATGCCATGTTGGCTAGGGATGATTGATTGCAATAAATGTGTTAATGCAATGAGGGCAAAGGAACTCCACCCAAGCCAGCCACAATATCGTAGTATGTTTGGAAACCTGTTGTCCTATTATTATTTATCAAATGTCGGGAATTCGCTGGCATTTTAGGACGGCTCGTTGGTTTATGGTGATCAAAGAATAGGTATGGTATGCCGCTAACATGGCAGGCGATAGATAGAGGCGGCACCTAATAGAGGGGTCGATAGAGAGTAGGAAGACACTAAGTAAATCATTACTGACTGCTCTTATTCGAGAGCGGATTACAGTGTGCGAATTTTATAAACAACTTCGCCAAGTTTCATCTCAGGCCTTACCAGCCTTTTCATAACTTAATACCAAGCTTAAGGGGGACAATTGGAAGAAAGAAGAAAAAAGGAACAGGTATTGATTTGGATCAACAAGAAACGAAATATGCATTTGCACCCACACTACACCGACCGATCGAAAAAAATAAAATAATGGAAAGCAACAATAAAAAAACAAAACCGTAATTTTTTCATTTTTTTATTAAGAAATTCATGCAGGAGTAACGAGATCCTTCTTGAGGGTGCCCATGAAGGCCCGCTTCTCTGCTGCGGTCTGGAACGCTCCGTGTCCGAACTTAGATGAGGTGTCGATCCATTTCAGCTCGACCTTCTCCAACGCCCTGCGGCTGACCTGGGGGTACAGCGTTTTTCTCAGAGTGAGAACCCGCTTCTTGACACCGGGGACGGATCCCTTGATCATGACGTAGTCGTTCTTGACCTCGCCGTATCGGACGAAGCCGCCCATTCTGAATATAGAGTGTTAGCTTCTGGGATTTTTTTTTGGGATATTGCTAAGGCAAGTTATTAAAACTTACGGTGTGATCTGCTTCTTCGAGACGTCGAATTCAGTCGAGGCATTACCCTCATCAGCGCCTTTGCCGATGCGGTAAATCTTGTGGTTTGCGGAGGTTCTGTGGTGATAACCGTCTTGACCGGCACGGGCAACAGTCCATTGGACGTGGGACGGATGCCAGGCACCAATACAAGCAACTTTTCGCAGACCCTTGTGCGTCTTGCGAGGAAGCTTCTTGGTTCCCCATCTGGCAGTGACACCAGTGAATCCTTGACCCTTGGTAACGGCAATGACATCAATCATCTCATCCTTCTCGAACACGCTGTCAATCTCGATGGGCTTCTCGAACAGGCCGTGGGCGAAATCAACCTTGTCAGCGACGCTTCCACCGTTGACCTGGACTTCCATAAGATGGGCCTTCTTCTGCTTGAGCGGGGTCTTGCGGATCTGGGTGTGGGCGAGGACACGGATGACGGTGCAGTATTTCTTGATTCGCTCGAGTTCGCGCGAGACGGAGGCACCGGTGTTCTCGGAGTGGTTCTTGGCGTACTTGGTGAAGGCCTTCTTCTTGCTCTTGTACCAGTTCTTGTAGAACCGTCTCTTGACCTCGTCGCTCAAGTGCTCGGCCCAGACGGTGGTGAGGGATCGGAGGCCACGGGGAGTCTCAATGTATCCAACAACACCAACGGCGATCATCTAGAGGAAAAACACAGGTGTTAGATTCGTAAATTCCCTGCCAAACGAATCCAAAAAACGGATGAAAGGAAACGGTTTCAATCCTACCGGAGGAGTCTCAACAATGGTGACAGCCTCGACAATCTCCTTCTTGTGCATCTTGGCACCGGGACGCTCGAGGTCACGGACGATGGTGGTCATACCAGCCTTGTAGCCCATGGCGGCCGTAAGGTGGACTGGCTTCTTGGGGTCATCCTTGGGGAAGCTGTTTTTTTGTTAGTAAAAAGTTCTCAGTATTCCATTCCCCGCTGATAAATTCTATCCAAAAAAGATTTTCAAACAACAATTGACTAACCTCTTAACCTTTCCCCGGTGTCTAGCACTGCGCTTCCTGGGAAGGAAGGCAAGAGAGCCTATACAAAATCGTATATTAGCAAAAAATCGCACAAATGCACACAGACATAGACATAAGAGTTCCAATTGTCTGTAAATTCCACCAAGATGGAGGGATGGGATTTCCACGAACCGTGCCGAGGCGCTTCGAATTTCCGGTGACTCCTGTAATTGCAAAAGGGGGAAAACGTCAGTAATCTGTTCAATGATCATAGCCGCTGTAGCGATCCAGGAAGCAACTCACATCTTGACCCTGTTGTGGTTAGTTTGACGAGGTGGTGAGAGTTGTCCGTCCTGTCGACAAAAATCAAAGTTGAGGTTGATTATTTTGTCCCAATTAACGAGTGTGGGCTGAGCTAAGCGATATCTTGGCAGTCCTTTCCTCTTCTGGGCTAGCTTCATACCGGCAGATATCACCACCAAGAAACAACAAGAACAACATTTATTACTTCTTTAAAAGATCATTTGGATTAATCCTGTTGATTCATGTTTCATGTGGCTATCAGAAATATGGAAGCGACTGAAATATCTGGTATCCGGCAATTTGGTTCAGAAACTCACACCCCCAGCATACAACAGTCCAGTGGTATACAAACAAACATTGAATATAATATCTATAACCCCTCCATGTTCAACCTATCCGATAAGGAAACAAAAGTACAAAAATAAAGAAACCCCCCCCCTTACCAACTGCCATGCGGATACGGCTCGCTCCTCGACCCCTTCGACCACCCACCATTCTCCGCACCATTCTCCCCATCCCAACCCCGCCCATCCCAATACTGCAATCGAATCGTACTCCAATCAATCCCCTGATCCGTATCAATCGTCAACCCATTAATAGCCCAAAACTGCACATCTCCATAACTCCCGAAAGTGAAACAGGGGACCCCGCACGTCTTGCAAAAATAGTGGTGCGCCATCTTCTGGCCAAAGGTGTACTCCGTCAATTCGTCCATGGAGGCTGGGGCGAGGAGCGTGATGTCCTCCCTTTTTTCAGCGCGGACAGATATCGTCCCCTTCCTGACGCAGATGGTGCAGTTGCAGCGGCTGGGGGTTGATTTGTTGATGTCGACGTTCATGGTGTATTTCACAAAGCCGCAGTGGCAGCTGCCCGTATAGAGCTTTTTGGATGAGGTGGGGGGAGTTTCGGTTGTCATGGTTGTTTTGGTTTTTTTTTTTTTTTTGGCTTTTGGTTCTTCAAGGAAATGTACTGCGTAGGCTTCTGTAAAATATATATCGTTGTGAGGGACGAGCGTATACAATTTAGATGGTAAGTTTTGCTTTTGTGAAAAAGATTAAATATTTTGCGTCCACGCTTTCTCTGTGTCTGTAGGCGGGGTTATATAGCTGATCTGGCTTCATACGTTGCAGGGGTCTTTTGTCTGCCTGATCGCAGTGATACGTGGATATATCCAGGCCTGTCCAGGTATGAGAATGGCTCGGGGTTCCCCGCAGAGGAGGGAACTTACACAGGCTAAGTTGTTAGTTGCCTCGCCATACCAGTGTAACCTCTAAAAATACAGATATATTTTGCCCATAAGTATCTTTTTATGTAGAAATTCATACAAAAGGTACAAGTGACGTTGTGGTGATAATGAACATTGAAAAATACGGCATGCATATGCGGAGAAGTTATGCATGCTGGCGTCTTTTAGCTAAAAGAGAAATATGACAGAATGTTGGAAGACCAATGGGTTCTGTTGAACACATCTTCTCCTCAGCCTACCTCTTCCTCGATGAGTCATGATTCCAGCGGATTGGAGCAATAAGCTTACCCACTGTCGCAAGGAGACCGCGATGCGGCAGATCAGACCCTACTTGCAAGAAAGAAATACACAGCTTCTCTTCGTCGTACGGGGTTAGAATCGAGTGCGCCGCCACTCCTACTGATCCAAAAAAGGTCACGAGAGGAAAAGAGCCCTTCCATACAAGGATCAGCGCTGCCCGTTGCTTGAAACAAAATGCTACGTGTTGCTTAAATCCAAATATGGGATTTACATGATGCACACCGGCCAGTCCATGCTGAAGTGTCATTCCGCAATGGCCTATTATTCAATGTACAACCTGCAGCAGGCAAAAACAAGATATATAGTAATGTTATTTAAGATACCATGCGGTTTTTATTATTCCTTCTGCTGAAATTTTTGGCAACCTATAGAGACCAAAAAAGTTGGAGAATGGCGAGGAATGCTGAGTGGACTCCATAGAGGGAACTTCCAGATATGATATCTAAAGACAGGTGGATTCTGGCCCTGGCGGCCAGTTGGGCCGCTTGCAAGGACGGTGGGTGGGACCCGGGCCGTTCATTCATTACTGCGTTGCCCTCAGCTAGCCTTGTTTTGGGGGGGATACGCGAACCCGCGGTATACTTATGCGGCAGACCTCATGATATTTGATCCCCGTAAGGTGGATGTGATGGCTTTCATTAGCCGTCTAGAATCCGAAAGGCTTGCTTGCCGTTATTGGTGAGTCGAATTGGCGGCTGCGCTCGCTCGCAAAAAGGCGGAAATCAAGCGGGGTAAAATAATTAGAATTCTGTCGGAAAGAGATTGTTGGGTCTCCATTTTTTATTTGTTCCTGTCAGGGGAAATCCACATGGAAGGCATTCAGGAGCTGTGCATCGTATTTCTCTTTCTCTTTGGCTTTTGAGATCATGAAGCTCCAAGCCTTGGGACACCAGAAGGTTGGGGCGGTGATATAAAAGCCGTCATCAAACTTAGATTTTTCAGATTCGCCGTATGGGATTTGGTATCTAGGTCGGATGCGATGGTAGAAGATGTGATGGAGTCCAGTCGGGCTATCCAGGGCGAAACAATACCAGAATGTCCCTTGCTTCCACAATCTTTTCAAAAGCTCTGTATAAGAGAAGTCACATCCGATCATTGCAGTGCTCCTCTCGTCCAGTATATTTCTCTCCACCTGCTCGAAAACATCTATGAATTCATTGCATATCTCACTGTATTGTGTTTCGTCAATCCTATCCACTGCCTGACTTGTCAGCCAGTATGGAGGGTGTTGCATTTCAATAGGACGAACACAAGCCCATTCCAGATCAATCAGTCTTGTGATATGCCAGTCATCATCCACGAAGAAGTTGCTAGCATGTAAATCGGTAAGAGTAAGCACAAACGGTCCCGAGCGTAGCTTGCGGTCAAAAAAATCAGAATATACACTTCTCATAGTCGTCAATGCAGACATCTGGCTGATGCAATCTTTTACACTCGAGGCGCCATTTGGCTGGTAGCGTAGTCGGTTGTCATGAAGAGATAAAACGTCATGAATATAAGTGTCGACAGTCGAATATGTTGTTCTTCGTGATATTTCGACGGGGATGTTCTCGTTTTCAAGTTGGCAGATTTCCAATGTAAGCGGCCGGTTGTTGAGATCCAAGACTCCATCATCATTGATTGTCAATGATCCAATTCGTGGCAATGGCTTCCGGGAAAGAGTAAGTTGAATTTTGGCTAAATCATTGAAAAGGTTGCGCCTAAGTGTTGTATCATGGCTCCGCTCAGCGTACGAGTGAGACAGCATTTTCCCATCCTCGACATAATCAAGAAGCAAATATCCAACGCCAAGTCCATCAAGTGCAGACGCCTGGTGTTTCATGTACTGGCAGGGAACAGAACATCGGAACAGGGATAGTATCTGTCTTTTAAAATATTGAAAACATCTTGTCAACAGGGAAGCATTTCTGATCGCGGTGAACTATATTCATAGTTAGACTTCTCGACATGTACATTACATATTGGGGATTCAATCTTGGTGTACTTACTCTCTGCCCAGTTGATAGCCCAAAGCCCTGGAGAGAAGCAGTTGGAATATCGGGGCATTCTTGGTTAAGCCATGCATAAGTAGCCGCTTCACATCGAATTTTTTCATCCCCGATATCGGGGCCTGCTACCTTAAATGGGAGAGGAAAACGTATGAGCATCCGACGACTACTTTTCTGGTTCGGTTTTTGAATGGATACTGGAACACAAAGATTGAAGCTGCCATTTACCCATTCCGAGCGGTCTGAAATGTGTACTTGGCAGGTGGTAGAAGTCAAACAGAGATGATGTGCAACAATGGCTTTGATAACGAGACTCTTCACTCCAATGTGATCTCTGAAGGCGGCTGCCTTGGCTACATAGGTTAACTCTTGCAAAACATTTATAGTCTCCTCCTTTTTTGCCTCGGAGTAAGTGAATTGTCTTCCGAGAAGACTCCTTGTCATTGGCATGGCTGCATTGATGGTTCGAAAGCGATTTTGAGTTAAAAGGGGTAAAAAGAGTTCAAACCTAAAGATATGCAGGTAGCCATGGATGCGCAGAGCCTCGCTTAGTAATAACTAGTTACTTCACAATTCAACCAGGTAAATGGTAGTAATATTATTCTCCTTGTTATAACTGTTTAAGCGCTTTTTAATCATATGTTAATTGATTCTAAGGAAATTGTTTTTAACACATACAATTGGGCTCTGAGGGGAAGTGAAAGCTTTTCACAATGTTTTAACCGCCGCAGATGCGCAACTTTGCACCCATGCCAATGAATACAGTTACCTCTAGACTGGGCCCTGAGGGTTCTATTCATTTTTCTTATATTTTTCTCACTCTCACTCATTTCATTTTCTGAGAATGATGAAGGCTCAGGTTACTGTGACTTCTTTGTTTCAATTCACTCTCTAAACTTTCTCAAGTATGACCATGGCGGGGGAATTTGAGCATATATATGTGTGTGCAAGAAAGATCACAATATGATTATTAAATGCATTATTATTCTAACCTATCTCAGAGAGATAATTTGACATTACATAAATGATCAAAGGCCTGAGCTCACAGCTCTTGCATATCCAACGCATCACTGAAAAAGTTTCTGTGGGCCCCAATTGGTGCGCAACAAATCAGATTACAGACTGTTTCCAGCCTTCCCAGAGAGCTCGCAGTTTGGTTGAGGTATTGAATAGCCCACCTGTATAAAGTTACTTGCAGCGCCGAACGACGGTATCTGTATCGACGTCATCTATTTCGATAGTGACTGAACGCTTATCTCGTCCTTGAACGACCATCACTTGAAAATGCACAAAATCGTCTCGTGTCCTAGTACCATTCTGAACGAAAGAGTTTCTTCCATCCGGAATCGCTGAGCATATATTTTAAAAGGGAGGGATAAAGTAAGGAAGACGGCTTAGCCAGGCCGCAATATTGTTTCTCACGATATATATGATTGAGCCTCTTGTTTTTGAAGTTCAGCGCATGCGGGAAGACTGCAAAGAGACCAATCTGGCTTCTGGCATGTGTTGAAGTATACATACTCATCCTGGGATAACGGTTCCTATTCCAAATAGATTGGCCCCCAGGACCGAAGACCTTGAACCTTGGGCCACAGGTGGCATCCAATCGCTTCTTGGTCATTCACAATATCACCACCTATCTTCCCTGAATCTCCTAGAGTCCACCATGCACGTCCTCCCTCCCCTCTCTCTTCTCAAACCTACTCCCAATCAACTCGTCATTTTTCATATTCGCATGCCAGCTATATAATCCTTAAGAGTTAGCCTTACCTTCGTCACTTTAGCCCTCACCGTGCCACTACCCCGGAAACCTCTTCGGAAACGGGTATTTAAGCACAGCATGCAGATAATTAGTCATAACCACACGCTACCCATCAACCTCTTCAACTCCATCATCCTAGATCTACAGGCATTCTCCATCACCAGAAGCAGCCTCCAAAGTCTCCACACCAGTCTGATACAGCCATCCCACACTCTCCATACGCCTCCCCACACGTCATAGGAAACGGTATTCAACTACAGCGTCAATCGCCATACGGGCCTCCTGCTCAGGAACCTACTTACTACTCTTCTCACCCCGGGACTTATACTGCGACTAGTAGTTCAGGACATTATCCCTCAAGCGGTATGGATTAACTGATTTCCTTCGTAGTTTTTGGGCGAGCAAGAGTGATTCAAAAAGAGATTATAAGAGGCATGAGGACGTGGAAAGTCATTTATATATTCGTGCTGAGCAATATCCTTGGTATTTTGGTTATTTTGGTGGATGAAAATGGGGTAGATTTGCGGTGCTAGTGGAAATTTCTGGGCAAGCAAAACATGTTACCAAAGTGCTAACTTTCAATAGAAGCCCCAGATCTTATGGCAGCAACCGCACAGATGCAACGTCCCTACCCCCCTATCTACCACACGCCACAGTCCAATTCTCCAGCCTCCGTCGCGTCGCCTCAAAGCCACGATCCCCATGGCAGAAGCCTCTACGGACAACCGCCTCAAATGGCCCAAGGAATGTATGGCTACCCACAGTTTCCTCCTATGAACCCAGTACACTCAGCCCCGTATGCGCCGCATCCTGGTCAACAACATGCTCATCTCACATCCCAACCTCTCCTTGTGGGCCACCAAGGCGCCCCTGGCCAAATGCAACACCAACACCAGCAAACACAGCAACACCCTGGCGCAGTTACGAGTAGTCCACGGATGAAATACGATCCAACTCCCCAACAGCCCACTCCTCCACAAAGAACACCCCTGAACCAATCGCACCAGGCACCACCAGTTTCAGGCGGTACGGTTCATCCTGGACCAGGCGGAAGTAACACAAGTGCTGCTCCCGGCCCAATCCCCGCAACCACTCCGCTTGTTGTTAGACAAGATCAGAACGGAGTTCAGTGGATTGCTTTTGAATACTCGCGGGATCGCGTGAAGATGGAATACACCATTCGATGCGATGTAGAAAATATCAATATTGAACATTTGAGCCAAGAGTTCAAGACCGAAAATTGCGTGTATCCACGAGCATGTTGTTCAAAGGATCAGTACAGAGGGAATCGCCTCGTCTACGAAACCGAATGCAACGCTGTTGGGTGGGCTTTGGCCGAACTTAACACTTGTTTACGCGGCAAGCGCGGACTTATCCAAAGAGCAGTCGATAGTTGGCGGAATAGCAACCAAGACCCACGGCTGCGCAGTCGGAGAGTAAGGAGAATGGCAAAGATAAACAGCAGAAAAGCTGTTTCCGCACAACATGCCAATCACTTGACAGGGCCCCCTTCTGCGGTTCCTGGTAGTGCTGGACTAGCCCCCACGGGAAGTTTGAGTATGGGTGGTCCACAGCTTCATCACCATCATGCACACCCATCTGAATCAGGTACAACACAGGGCGGAGAGGACGTTAGCGGTATGTTTCACCAGATGTGATATTTTTCTCTATTCTTTTTGGCAAGCTTTTTTTTTTTTTTTTTTTTGGATGCAACCATCTATATATTCCGCTTTTGCCTTGTTTTTACAGCGGGTAGAGGATTTTGATGACCTTCATGTAG
>PDND01000262.1:0-34564 GCA_002572855.1 [Emmonsia] crescens
AAAAAAAAAAAAAAAAAAAAAAAAAAAAAAAACCTCCTAGTCAACGCAAACAAAGTAATGTATCTCTAAATAGTAGGTAGGATATCATCGTCTTCCTCATTATCGTCGTCACCCATCGCATCCCGCCTGGCTTTACCAAGCTGCCTGCTTGGTTCAAAGCCTTCAATCGAACCACCATGTAGATCTTTCACGCGCAATGACGGAGCTTGCACCATGCCAGCATTTTGCTTCTCAAAGATATTCACTCCAACCCGTCCGACGTCCAACCCGGGGTGTGGATCTCTATCCCCTCTCTCCATAGCAAGCGTAGCCTGGCCAGCCACCCCATCATCATCACGGACAGCCAACTGGCCCATCCCATCCACAATCGCTTCGGGTTCCAGGCTTTTATCGCTAATCACCAGCCGGCGCATAGCCTCCTCGACATCATTCGCTTCCTTTACCTGCTCTTCCTGCACCACCTCCTTCCTCTCCATTTCATTCTCCCTCGCCTTCATCCGATTCCTCTGCCTCCTCGCCCTGCCTTCCTCCAACAGTAAAATCTGCTCCGCCTGTCCCCTCCCCACAGCCCCCCTCTCCCAAGCCGGCTGTTCAACCAACTGCACACGAATATACATAGCCCGCTCCGCACACTCGTCGGAACACCACTTCTCAATCTGCTCTTTGGGCACAACCTTCATCTCCTTCCCGCGGCCACCAGGCCCACTCCCCTTCTTCCCCCACACAACCCTAAACTTCGCCCGGGGGTCTTCCTTTCTATGTTCATTAGCACAGAGCACGTAGCCACAGCGGCCGTCGATGTTTCGTTCTAGGATTAGGTTGTCGTAGTCGGATGGTTGGAAGGGGATGAGGGCTTCTTTGAATGCTTTGACGTCTACGGGGAGCGGGGAGGAGGCTTGGGCGATGGGGGAGCTGGGGAAGGAGACGAGCTCTTCGATGCGGGAGAGGATCAAGGATTCGGTGTCCTTGCGGGCTTGGATTTGGTGGGCGTGGTGGAGGGCTATGGCTAGATGGCGCGGGTCTTGGGCTGGCTTGCGTTGTTTAAAGATGGTCTTTGGTTTGGTGGTGGTTGTTGTTGTGGTTATGCGGGCGGAGTTTGTGTTTGGAGAGGACGGTGATTCTTTGGTGAGAGCTGCGTGTATTGAAGGGAGGGAGGATTTCATGGTGGATGACCCTCGAGGCGCGAGGTTGTTGGCCATTTTCGCAGTATTCTCCAACTTTAGAACTAGATGCAACTCCAGAGCTTCTTTTTCCCTCTTCCCCTTTCCCTTTTAGCTCTTGATGAAGCAGCGATCAAAATGCGAGGCTATTAATAACAGCACAGCAATCTATACACCAGTCGGGGCAGCACATCAACTCTGGCAGCAGAGCTAGTTGGATATCAGAAACCGTACAAGTTTCAACCAGGAGGGGTTATTATTTATTGAATCCAGGTTTGCCGTTTCAGAAGCCTGGAGCCAGAAGTATTAGCATTGAAAATAGACAGATAGACAGATAATATCATCTTCCAACTCACAACTCACAACTCACAACTCACAACTCACAACCCCAGATAAATCAAAAATCTTGTTTCCAGCTGGATGTCATACGTAGGTTGGAAGTGGCGTCGGCGGCGACATCACCGTTGAAATAAGTCAGATATAGTTAAATAACCCGCACCAGCCACAATTCTTCCCCCCCTACAAACTCCCTCCACCTCCACCAACTATGCCCATGGGCTGTTGACACTCCCGCTGCCCGGCCAGATAGATACCATCTCCATTCCTACATTACGTTCCTTTATTCCTTTCCTCTAATGTTTTTGGCGTAATAAACCTCTCTGGCTTCCTAAATTACAACTGTGCTGGTGAGGCTCCCTTCCCCCGCTTGTTCCTGAGCCCTATGTATTATAACTACTCTTATAAGGATATTTAACTACTGGACAACCCTGTTTCGCTGCTGACGTGTGCTGTGTTTAGGCCCACGAAGTTCTACCGTTTCAACCTCTAAGAGCAAATCCTGCGCAACGAAGAAGCCTTAATCAAATAGTTTGTCTGCTTCGGAAACATATTTTGGTGGTTTGTTTGTTGCTGTTGTTGCTGCCGCTGCCGCCCGTCACACCTTCAACCCTGGCGTAAAAAGAGGGAACAGCCGCAAACACCCCTCCATCATTACTCCGTGCACCCACCGAGAAACCGAAACTAGACCCCGCGGCTCTACACGTTTGTTTACTTCAAGTTCAGTGCGATTTCTACGAGGTGCATACAAACGTCCTACCAAATGTCCGGCGTTCCGTTTACAGTCAAGGCTGTGTTTGAATACACATCCGAACACGAAGATGATCTTAATTTTTCACTCGACCAGATCATCAAGGTAACGGCGGAGGAGGATGATGACTGGTACTTTGGAGAATACGTGGATGAGTCGGGTTCCAAGCAGGAGGGTATTTTCCCCAGGAATTTTGTCGAGAGATACGAACCCCCCGCACCACCTCGACCTACGAGACCTTCGAGGCCGAAAAAGGAGCCAGAGTTCCCCGCTGCCGCTGCTACTGCTCCTCCGACGGAACCTACTTTTGCCACTGTCCCTGCACCAGCATCCCCTAAAGCCCTAAGTGAACGCGCTGAACCAGAACTTGAGCAAGTTCCACTACTAGTACCAAAGGCAGCAGCAGAACCTCAGCTACCCCCAATACCACAGCCCATCGAAGTTGCTCAAGCGGCTTCTGCCGCGCCAGTTACACCACCTTCACCCAAACTCGCTGAATTGCCACAGCCTGTGCAAAAGTCAGTGTCAAAAGCTCCGCCTCCCGCAGTAGCAGAAAAGCCCACTGGGTCCTCATTTAAAGACCGTATCGCCGCATTTAATAAACCCGCAGCCGCTCCGATTACGCCATTCGACCCTAATAAGCCGGCTTCGTCTGCTTCCTTTATCAAGAAACCGTTTATTGCTCCTCCCCCGAGCAGAAACGCCTATGTGCCACCACCTATAGAACAGCCTCAGAAACTATATAGGCGCGAAGAAGACCCGGATATTGTGGAACGTGCCAGCCACGATAGGCCCGCCTCGGAGCGCCCCGTTATATCTGCAGACACACTCGACGAGACGGAAGACCAGCCAAAACCTACAAGTTTGAAGGAGAGGATTGCACTACTCCAAAAGCAACAACTTGAACAGGCGGCACGTCACGCAGAAGCGGCTCAGAAAAAGGAGAAGCCCAGGAAACCTCCAAAGAAGCGCATGGAGTCTCAGGAACGGACGGAGCGGACGGAACAAACTAGTTCTATTCATGGCGCTGAGTTGGAAAGGACCGAAACTTCCGAAACGGCCAAGGATTCCAATGCTGCGGCTGCCCTCCATGAAGGCGGCCAATCACCTGCGAGAGCTGGCTCTCCTCCACAACCCTCCAGGGAACTCACCAGTGATACCAACGATGCGGACAATTCTGGCGCTGGAGATACCGAAGAGGCCGACGAAGCTTCTACCGGAAGGGAGGACACCGATGAGCAACCTCGTGAGTCGAGCAAAAAGCACACCTCGGATACCAAACAAACTGCAGAGGGTGGGGATGAGAATGGGGAAGAAGGGGAAGACGACGAGGATGAGGAAATGGACCCCGAGATTCGACGACGCATGGAGATTCGTGAACGAATGGCTAAAATGAGCGGAGGTATGGGCATGATGGGAATGTTTGGTCCTCCCGGAGGACTGCCCCCGGCCAGCGGATATCGAAAGTCGAAGGCACCTGCAGCTGATTCCGAACGGAGAACTTCTGAAGACCAGCAGCATCCTTCCTCCGCAATGCATGCTCCTCCGGTCCCTCTGATGGGCCTGCCAGGAATGCATACCAAGAAGGCACCAGAGCCAGCTTCAGAATTAGGCGAGGAGGACGAGGGGCACGAAGCTCAGCCAGCTCCCGTTCGGAGATCTACGGAACCACCTGTCGAAGAGGCGCACAAACCCCTTACTGAACCGTCACCAGCTTCTACAGAGAGGGCGGCGCCACCACTTCCACCTCAAGGTATATACAATTTCCGTTTCGACATTGATTGATATATGGGAGATAACCTGATTTTCATTTTTCATAGACCGACCTGCGCACGGACCGCCATCACACCTCGCAAGGCCTGTCCCCCCACCAATTCCAACAGAGCTTCCTGCTCCCCCCGTTCGCGCAGAATGTGAGTTATTTTACCCGACCTCTCTACTTGTTCCCCAAACGCTAATAAAAATTTCCGTAGCTCGACCACCCACATTGCCATCGAGGCCTATTTCCTCGCCAAGTCTTGGAAGTGAATCTGATGACGAACTCTCCGCCCCTCAAGGTGCGGGCCAGAAGTCTTCAGACGCTGGTTTGGATCTTTCAGACAGGAATGGGGGCCCGCAGTCACCCGGACGACCATTCTATCCTGGGGCATCCGGGGGTCTAAAGTCACCTACCATTCGTGCAGAAAGGCGCGCCAGTCGTGGCCCCCCGCCAATACCCCTTGTCAGTGCTCCTTTGCCTTCGCCCAGCCACACTCGCCCGCCGCCCCCTCCTCCTCCCATGCCTGGTCGTAGGTCTACTAGCGACAGTAAAATGAACGTCCCCACTCCAACTGGCATGTCGGGGGGTAACAACAGCGAGGAGGAAGTTACTGAGTACGATGGGGATTATGACACGGACATTGCGTCGGGAGTCAAGCATAAAGATGCGTTGAAGGCTCATGGGCGCGATTCAAGCTTTGACGAAGACACCATAACCGATGAGTTCTCTGCACAGTCTCCTAGAAGCCCACAGGAGATGCGGCTTCCTCCTATTCCACCCACTGGCGGGCCCCGTGCAGTCCCTCCTCCACCGCCGCCTCAGCCACCGAAGCACGCGCGTAAATCCACAGATATGCCTAGAGGCCCTCCCCCACCAGTGCCCCCCTCCAAGGATCAAACTGGCAACGAAGCGGATGATAGTGAGGGTTATGATCCGTTCCGCTACAGTGCTCGCCCACCCGTACCCCCCGGTGGGCCACCTAGTTTACCTCCTACTGCCCCGCGAGTCGAGTTAAATTTGCCTATGCGAACCCCACCAGCTGAGGATGACGACGATGATGATGATGATTTATACTCAGCATCGCTTTCTCGTCCATCCCAACAACAGCCATCCGCTGCTGAGAGAGCTGCTACTGGGCCTCCCCCATCGTGGAACCCGCAAAGACAGTCCATGGATGCTCTCAGATCCACACCAAATACTCGCAGATCAATGGACGTTTCGCGACCCACTGTAGACCAAGGATATATCGCAGGCGACGTGGACTTGGGCGCCAGCTCACTCTGGTGGACACAACCCAACATGCCACCCCCAGCCTTCCAGAAACGGCGCGACTTGCTCTACGAGATGGAACAGTCCACCCCAACCAACCGCGGCGCCGACACCACCGTCTCCAAAACCGTCTACATCCTCTTCATGGATTACTCCCAGACGATCATAACCGTCCAATTCGACTCCAAAAACCCCATCGACGCCATCCTTGAGCAACGCCACGAACCTCCTCCCCAACGCCTACGCCAGGACCAGCTCGAAAGCGCCCACGAGCAATTCGGCACCCTCATCTCCGACGCCGTCACGGCAAAACAAAACGGCATAGTCGGCGACGGCACACCGCACGGGCTCATATTATCCCTCCTAACGCCCCTCTCCGACGCGCTACCCCCCATCGGCACCCGCTCTTACGGCTCCCTCGTATACGCCAACCTTGCCAACGCCTCCGTGAAGCAGGTCGACGAGATCCGCGCGGGTGATATTGTCACGTTCCGCAACGCGCGGTTCCAGGGCCATCGCGGGACGATGCATCAAAAGTATAGTGCCGAAGTGGGCAAGCCAGATCATGTGGGTGTTGTTGTTGATTGGGATGGGACGAAGAAAAAGATACGAGCGTGGGAGCAGGGGAGGGAGAGTAAGAAGGTTAAGATGGAGAGTTTCAAGTTGGGGGATTTGAAGAGTGGGGAGTGTCGGGTTTGGAGGGTTATGCCGCGGAGTTGGGTTGGGTGGGATGGGTTGAAATGAGATTAGGTGTGTGTGGGGAGCCTTATTATGGGAGAGCGGAAGAGGCATAAAGAAATGAGTTTTTTATTGCTTATTGTTTTATGATGAGTGCTTTTCTTTTACTTTTCATATTTCTCATATTTTTATTTTTGAATGTCCATATGACTTTTTTCCCCTGTCCTCTTTTGCATGAAATATACGTTTCTAGATGAGCTGTGTTTGGTTGGTTGGGCGTTGCTTTATATATCTAGTGGTTGTAGTCGAGAATGAGATATCGTTATCATTATCATCCTGGTTGATGGAGGTGGAGGTGGTAGTGGAGGCGAAGATGAAAATGGAAATGAAGAACTACCCCCCTTTTTTTTTTCGTGCCAGTGTCCTTTTGTCAACGTAAATTCCCCTTTTTGCTTGTTATTATCTGCCCGAATTACCTACCCCTATTAGCCTACCTATTTGATATTTAACCCTCAATTTGTTTCATTATGTTTCATTATGTTATTTTTGTTCTATTTTATTATTTTTATCTCCCGAATCTCGCTTGCTTCTTCTATACATGCAGGTTCAGTGTAAACATCAGCCTTAACATGTGTTGGGTGGGCGAAAAAGGGGTATAGCTGTTGCCGTTCAAAGCCCCCCTATTTTAACAGTATTTGATATCATCATATGTTAACTAGCTATATCTTTGCTGTTCTGCATTTTACTTTATTTCCCTGTGCACTTTTGAGGGAATGCATGCATTTGCATTTTATTATTATTATTGGAAATTGTTAAATATTTGTTTTCTAATACTTATTTTTGCCTTGCATAGTTCTTATACTGTAGTTTCATTTTGGCTGTGTATGTGATTTTGGTTTTTGCTTTCCATCAGTTAGTTATTATTGTAAAGAGAAAGAATATGCTGTGCTGTTTACTGGGACATTTCTTAATGTTTCAAATCAAATTCATGATATAAAAGAAATATGTACTATGTATATAAATTCGGCCAACTTCAGGCATATTCAAGGATTACATTATTTTTTTCTTTCTCTCATACTTTGATATTCTCATCATACTAATCCATAGATTAGCGTGGGGAGTCAGTTTCATGATTTAAATCTGTGAATGCATATCTTCCAAGAAAAGGTTTCCTCTTGGGGAAAACTGAGTTTGTCAAAATTGCCATGGAAATATCATCTGCTCTCTCTGACCTCCTCACCATGCACACAAACACCATGACTACTTGCCGCCTAACTCTCTGGAAGAATGGGCATCTCTCTTTCGCCCCTCATAGCCCCTCATAGCCCCAGGCTCAAAGTACCTTATCGAACCGGCCGCCAACCCCTGGCCGAACCTAGTGCGTGCCATGTGGGGGTCCGGGACCTCGGAGGAGAATACGCTTTACGAGCTTCTAATTATGGTTGGATAAATTAATACAGGCTTTCTTGACTCGACCAGACATGAATCGAGATAGCCATGTCCGACTTCGGGTTTTTCTTGTCATTTCTGTTTTTAAATAGAAAACAAAAGAACGCAGAAGGGGGAGATTTCCTCCCATTCATAGCATATGTTTGAGAAATTTCGGTTCTTATATCATCTTCTCTTATATTGAGACAACAGTCTTCCTGCAGTTTTGATGGCCGAGCGAAATCGCTTGGACAATGACAATGGGGACAAAATACTTTCTCCGGAAGCAACAGGCCTTGTTATTACTGCTGAGCCATCACCCAATCTATTCCCTATTTCAAATCAAGAGAAGAACCATCAACATGATACAGAAGAAGGCAGAGAGCAGGAGGAACAGCACCAAGCTGGTTCATCCGGGTCAACATCGACGCCACCTGTGCATTCTATTTTCACACCCGCCCAGCGGAGATATATAGTAGCCTCGATCGCATGGGCAGCGCTCTTCTCACCCGTGTCGGCCAATATCTACCTACCGGCACTAAACACTCTTGCCCAAGAACTCTCCGTGTCGATTTCTATGATGAATTTGACGGTTACTTCATATATGGTAGGTGGAGATGCGCCGTTTTAACAGGCGTCACCCTTTTCTCTATGGACTGGGAGTTATTTTACATTCAATCGGATAGCTACCGCTAATCATATAACCACCTCCCCAATTTGATCGTGATATAGATATTCCAAGGCCTTTCACCAATGTTTATGGGCGATCTTGCTGATACAGCCGGCCGACGACCTGCTGTCCTCCTTTGTTTTCTAATATACATCGCCGCAAACATCGGTCTGGCATTGCAGAGCAACTACGCTGCACTGCTCGTGCTCCGTTGCGTACAGGCAACGGGGAGCAGTCCGACAATCGCCCTTGCTGCGGGCGTTGTTGCAGATATAGCAACCTCTGCGCAGAGAGGAACATATATGGGCTGGGTTATTGCGGGCGCCTTGCTGGGTCCGGCTATTGGCCCAGTAATAGGCGGTTTGCTTGCACAATATCTGGGCTGGAGAGCTATTTTCTGGTTCCTGGTCATCTTCGCTGCTGCGTTCCTCGTCCAGTTTGCAGTATTGTTCCCGGAAACCGGGCGGAATATTGTGGGGAATGGCTCTTACCCACCCCAGAAATGGAATATCTCAGTCATAACATACCTGAAAACTCGTAAAGCAGCCCGGCAAAACGCAGGCGATGCCATTGATAATTCTCAGGATACAGTAGAAACAGCAGCACCAGCAGCAGCAGAAGTTCCCAAAAGACCGAAACTCCGCTTCCCTAATCCTATAAAAGCCCTCACCATCCTCCGCGAAAAGGACACCCTCATTGCCCTCGTAGCCAACGCCGTAATGTTCGCCGCCTTCTACAACATGAACATCGCCATCACCTTCCTCTTCCACGAAATATACGGCTACAACGACTTCCAAATCGGCCTCTGCTACATCCCCATCGGCGTCGGGGCCTGCGTGGGCTCCATCGCCAACGGCTTCATTCTCGACTATAACTACCGCCGCATCGCCAAGAAACTCGGCGTCTCCGTCTCCCGCGACAAGCAGCAGGACCTCCGCCACTTCCCCATCGAACGCGCACGGCTGCAGATCGTGTTCCCGCTGGTGTTTCTGAGTATCTGCGCTGTCGTGAGTTTTGGATGGGTGCTACATTTCCGCGTCTCGGTTGCTGCGCCGCTGGTGCTTCTTTGCATATCCGGGGCGACCCTTACGAGTGCAGTTAATACTGTCAGTACGCTCCTTGTGGACTTGCATCCGGGTAGGGCAGCTACGGTGACGGCTTCGAATAATTTGGTCCGTTGCTTGTTTGGCGCGGGCGCCACGGCGGTTATTTCTCCTATGATTGATGGGCTGGGGGTCGGGTGGTGTTTTACCCTTATTGCTTTTGTCATGGCGGCTACTGCTCCTGTTATGCTAGTTGTTATACGCTTTGGACCCAAATGGAGAGAAGAGAGGCGCGTTAAGGCCGAAGCGCTGGAAGTACGGTCAGCAGGCCAAGCCCAATAGGATTAGACGGGTGAATATGATTCGGGTCTCATGGGAATATAGAGTCGAATAAAAAAAACCATGGATGACGTGTATATGACGGGTGGTGGGCTTCTCGTTCTGGAATATCGATAAAATTCGGAATGGAGCGGGATGTAACGATTTTGAGCGAAAGGAATATATTTCAACGCGCTAACGGCCAGGACATGAGAATAAAATATAGAAACAGATAATATATCAACAGGTGTATTGGGATTAAATAAAACCATGCTCATATTCAAACATGTATATGTACTTCTATTCCTTATTTAAACGCAAAATACGCTCTTTCTAGCGGCTGGCGTTCTGTCTCCCATGCTAGCCAGTCTGATCTCGTAGTCCTAAAGGCACATTCGAATTAACATCCAACCAATCTGCAAACAAGATAGCCGGGTAGGGAGAGAAGAAGCAAAGAAAATGAAGGCGCAATAAAAAATATAAAAAAAGGTTACTTACGGCAATAATCCCATTCCATTAACCTTCCATATCCCCAGCGCCAGCAACATAAATTGCATCAGGACATACACCAGCTTAACACCCAACATTTGTCCCCTGGTGCTCTCCGCCTCAAACTTCACAAACGCGCTGTTGGTATTCAGCAGACCCTGAATGGGGCCCTTGAACAGCATAAACACCATCATGATGCTGAAGATCTGCAGGCTGTTGCCAGACATGTACATCATGATCGCGTTCATGGGTAGTTGCTTTGTAGGTGCCAACGCAATTTCCCAGGCCTTTTTCAACTTCAGCGCATCGGTTTCGGCGCCTTTGCGGAGGGCTGCGGCGCTGGTTGTGGACGGTTGCTGTTGCTGGGAAGTGCGTAACTGGGAGGGGATGAGTTTGTGGGTTTCTTGACGGGGGTTTTTTCTACAATTGATTTGGAAGCGGGGAGAGTGAGGTGGCATACCTGTTTCGTGCTGGGTTTGCTAGCGGAATAGCCTGGTGGATCGGGGATATTGGCTGTCTTCGAGGGTCGAGGACGAGCAGAGGAGTTCATTTGAATGGCCCATTGCGGCGGAGGGGGAGGGGACGGGTTGGCTTCTGCAGCCATATTTTGGACCGAGTTAATTTATCTTTATTTAGAAATTGGTGAGTTTTGAGAGATGACAGTAAATAGGTATAGCTGTCATGGAGTGGTGGAGGTTGAAGTTTTGAAGGTTGAAGGTTGAAGGTTGAAAGTTGAGGCTGTCGTCGATTCATTTCTCCGAAGCGGCGCCTCATACGCCTCACTTGCCCCCCGTAACTAGTTACTAGCTACGGTCCGTATTATTATTATCATTCAGACACAGCTCAACCTCCAACCTGCTGACAACTGCAGCTCTACAACACTCCTCCAACCTCACCGTCTTTAATTCCAAACTCTACGCATCCTTCTACCTCGAATTGGCCTTTTTCTATATCTATATATATAATGATGGTTGAGAAATGGACACCCTGACCACGGCCTTGCAGATTTCCACCAACAGAAGGCGTTCCATGTGATCGCGTCGCCCAGAAGTAACCCCTGGCCTTTCGGACGGAGCCGTAAGCAGGCGTTGAGATTAACTTAGCTAAGTCAAGATGAGTTCGAGCGGGGGAGATGCGAAGTTGTTCGCGAGAGTATGTTCCTTTGCTGTCTCTTTGCTTGTCTGCCACCATTCTCATCCCAGCTGCCCGCGAATGAATCAATAAGGCCCTGTATGAACAGGCTGCAATCGTACCCTGACTCACGGCTTTCTTGTACCGCTTTTTGAATGTGCCATCTTCACTTTTGTCCCTGCCTCAAACCTGCCTCAAACCTACGGTTGTTGGTCGATGCGGGATACGCTCTGTCCTCTCCTCTCATAAACACTTTCCCCTGCACATTATTCTGCTCCCTTGTTATAATACCTTTGAAAACCACACCACTTCGAAATGGTTATCTTCCCTCCCTTATATGGATCCTCAAACTCACACTCTACCCGTCGTTCGCAGGGCAAAGTCGCGGAGCTCCGCCAGGAGCTCGCCAGCGGCGGCAAAAAGGATCGAAACCACTCTGCGAAGAAGATTGCGTTGAAGAAGATCGTCGCCAACATGACTATGAGCAATAGCGATATGGTTGGGCTTTTCCCCGACGTGATTGCTTGCATGAATATTCCGAGCTTGGAGATTAAGAAAATGTAGGGCGGATCACTAATTTGAAGACGGGGGATGAATGATTGGTGTTGATATTGATGGACACAAGGGAGCTGATAGAATGGAAATAGGTGCTTTTTGTTTCTCGTCAACTACGCCAGGTTGAGGCCTGAAGTGGCTCTCGATGCTCTACCAATGCTGATCAATGTATGGATGGGGAAAATGAGAGATTTGTGCCTGTTGGAGATGGAGGCTGACGGGAGCGCTGTAGGATATGGAAGATTCGAACCCCCTCGTGCGGGCGCTTGCCTTGCGAACGATATCCTATATTCAGGTTCCTCAATTTGTGCAATCGACGGTCCAGCCACTGAAATTCCTATTGGGAGACGACGACCCATACGTCAGAAAGACTGCTGCTTTTTGTGTTGCAAAGCTATACGAGCATGACCGGAAGCTCGTGGAGAAATCCGATTTGATCCTTCGACTGAATGAAATGCTGAAGGATGACAATCCCACAGTCGTATCGAGTGCTCTGGCCGCATTGACCGACCTCTGGGAACGGAGCGATTCTATTCATCTTACGATTGATTATAAGAGTGCATCCAAAATAATTTCCATCCTACCAGATTGTTCCGAGTATGTGCTTTATCATCCTAAGATATCAGTTTGGAACTTCAGTGCTAACAACATCAGATGGGGCCAAACCTACGTTTTGGAAGCATTAATGTCTTACGTTCCGCAAGAATCATCAGAGGCGCTTCTCTTGGCTGAAAGAATCGCCCCTCGTCTGTCGCATTCTAATTCAGCCGTTGTTTTGACCTCTATCCGAGTTATCCTTTATCTGATGAACTATATATCCGACCAAAAACAAATTACCTCGTTGTCACGAAAGCTTTCTCCACCTCTGGTCACCCTCTTATCCAAAGGCCCAGAGGTTCAGTATCTCGTGCTTCGGAATGCCGTCTTCATATTACAAAAGCGACCGGAGGTGTTGCGGAATGATATCCGCGTGTTCTTTTGCAAATACAATGACCCGATTTATGTCAAAGTGACGAAATTAGAGCTGATCTTCATGCTGGCGACAAAAGAAAATATTTCAGTGGTTTTGACCGAGTTGAGAGAGTGAGCCAAGTCCAACCTTAACCTTGACGCCCGATTTACATTGCTGACCTCATTTAGATATGCCACTGAGATCGACGTCCATTTCGTTCGCAGATCCGTGCGCGCGATTGGGAGATTGGCCATCAAAATCGAATCTTCCGCGAGGCAATGTGTTGAAACGCTGATCGATTTGGTCAATGCTAAAATCCCCTATATCGTCCAAGAAGCTACAGTAGTTATTCAAAATATATTTCGAAAATACCCCAATCAGTACGAGGGGGTTATTGGCACTGTTATCCAGAATATCGACGAGTTGGACGAACCGGAAGCCAAAGCCGCAGTTATCTGGATCATTGGACAGTATGCTGACCGTATCGAAAACTCAGACGGTTTCCTCCAGGATTATCTAGCAACTTTCCACGACGAGACCGTCGAGGTGCAACTTGCCCTTCTCACGGCTACAGTGAAGCTCTTTATCCAGCGCCCAACAAAAGGCCAACAACTTGTCCCGCAGGTCCTTAAATGGTGCACGGAAGAAACCGATGACCCTGACCTCCGTGATCGGGGCTACATGTACTGGCGACTCCTTTCCACAGACCCAAACACCGCACGAGCCATCGTCATGGGCGAAAAACCTCCCATAACTGCAGAAAGCGAAACGCCAAGTCCCGCCGTCCTCGACGATCTATGTTTAAACGTCGGAACCATCGCGACCGTGTACATGAAACCCGTTAACTACATCTTCCGCAACGCGAGAGCCAGACGTCTAACTCCAAGCCCGGCATTGCAAAGACCACCACCCGACCAGACCAGAGGTCTCCCTTTGTCGTTCCAACAGGGACCGAGTGTTTCGCCCAACGCCGCCGCTTCAGCCGCTGGTAACAAAGGTGATCTCGCCGCTGCAGTGAGTGCCGCGGATGAGTATTTCTCGACCGTTGGACCCCAGCAGATGGCGGCTATGAACATTAACCACGGCGTTGGTGGGGCTGGGGGTGGTGCGCCGCAGACTCAGTATGTGGTTAATCAGAACCAGCAGCAGGCATATCAACCTGGGACTGCTGGTGGAGCCGCGACGGGAGAGTTACTTCTCATTTGAGAAGGGCTGGAAAGTCGCTGTGGGGGAGGAGAGGCAGACGGGGAATACCAATTTGGACTTTGGAAGGCTCTTTGGATGCTATGTAATTATTATTTTGCTCCCTTCATTTTGGACTTTAGTTCCGCCTACCCTGGTGAAAATGATGGATACAGAGAGCGCGTCAGATCACTGTTGGATCATACGAATGTAAAGCAGAGACAACCATTTTTCTTTTCTCACTTTTCTTTTCAAGAATGTACTGTACCGTGCTTCGTTTTTTTCTCCCCCTCTTCTCTTCCCCTCCCTTACGGTTATAATTTCCTTATTAGTGTTATTGTTATTTTGGTTTATACATGTAACCAGGCTTATTATATATATCTACTTATTTTTATTTCTATAGAGCTAAAAGAACCATCTATGAGCCCTCATTCCTATTCCCTACTTCCCCACTTTAGCATTCTCCCTCTCCGCCTCCTCGCACGCCTTCACAAATATATGCACAAACTCCCACGCATCCACGAATGTATTATACAACGGCGCCGCCGCCACACGAATCACATTCGGCTTCCGCTCATCCACCACAACCCCATTATCTAGCAGCCGTGAGAAGACACCAGCTAGTATATCCCCGCGCAGCAAGATGCTTAACTGCGCGCCTCGCTCCATTGGGTTCGAGGGGGTAATTATGGAGAAGAGTTTGGGGCCCGATTCCGGTTGCGGGCACGCTTTTAGCAGGAGATGTTCCATGTAGGCGGTGAGCTGGATGGATTTCTGCCTTAGGGCGGGCATGGTGGCGGCGGAGAACATCTCGAGCGACGCGATTACGGCGGAGAGGTCGAGGGCGGAGGGGTTGGAGAGTTGGAAGCCTGCGGCGCCGGGGCGGGGGAGGAATCCTGAATTTTGTTTAAGTTTTTTGTTAACTTATGGAACCGGTTTATTTTTGTGGAGGGCGGGAAGTTCCCTCAGTGGGGAGTCGGGACGGAGTTTGGGAGGTGGAGAAGGGGGTGGAGGTGGAGTGGGGTGTATCGTACGATTATCCATCTCAAACCTAGTTTCTTTATCTCCTCCCCACCATCCTGATAAGCGTGGTCTGTAATTCAGCCCAGACGAACTACTCGTATCCACGACTCCATGTCGTTCATGCAAGAACAGTCCGCCCATCGCACCGGGACCGGAATTCATGTACTTGTAAGTACACCATGCGGCGAAATCGACATTCCAATCATGCAGTTTCAGCTCGACGTTGCCGACGGCATGTGCGCAATCCCAGCCAATGGGGATGTTCTTTGAGTGCGCGTGGGCGGTAATTTTCGCGATGTCAAAATATTGCCCGGTGTAATACTGGATGCCTGGTAAGAGGATTAGAGCAGTACTCGAGGCATGTGCGTCGATGACAGAAATGATCCTTTCGGTGGATAGGAGTGGTTGGGCGGAATCCTCCGGCTCAATGAGGACCATGGCATTGTCGGGATCTAGGTTGTGGTGCCGGATTTGGGACTCGACGGCGAACTGTCAGAGGCCAGGTCAGCGGGTATGTTCCGTATGAGGATGTGTAGAAAGATTTTAATGTATATGTGCTATATATCCGGATTTCATTTTTGCCTACATGATCACTAGGAAAGGCCTTCCCCTCCAAGATAATTTTATACTTTTCCGCAGTCGGGCGGTAGAAGCTCGCCATGAGGAGATGCAAGTTCGTAGTCAGCGTGTCCATGACGGCCACCTCGCTTGGTAAAGCGCCCACTACTGGTGCCATCAAATTTGCTGCCCTTGTGTCTATATCGACAAAGGGGGGCGCGAGTTCATCTTCATGCGGCGTGAAGTGGCCTAGCACACCCTTGGTCGCCCAGGTTTGCAGGAACCTATCCACGTATGTGCGGGTGCTCTTGGGCTGGAGACCCAGAGAGTTGCCACAGAGATACGTGCATGGCGAATAGGCCGTTTTATCCTCTTTTAGGGAGTTAGCATTTGTGTTGTTTCTGATATTTTTTTGGCGGGGAAGCGGGGAGTTTGGAGGATGGTTAGTTACCTTCCGCGCTTGGGACGATCGTCTTCCTGATTAAGTCTTGCTTGGTCGGGACGATGAATTGCTCTCGGAAATGTGCAAGGGTGTCCTGCGCGTCTAGAGATTCGGCGAATTCTTTCTTGTCGACGTTTACATCGTCTTTCCATGGGAAAGCGGGGGAGTTCTGCGGGGTTGACATTGTATTACGAAGTGGCTGTAGATTATCTATCTCACCAGTGCATGGGATGAGCCGTTCCAAATAGTAATCACTGCGCCGGGGCCTTTGAGATCATTTGTTTTATACCTTTATATGCGCCAATTCCGCCAATTCCACCAATTCTGTCTAGTTGTGTCTTGTTGTGTCTTGTTGTGCCTTGTTGTCGCATAACTACTTGATGTAACTTCACTCCACATATTCAGCAATCACCGATGCAAGCCGCTGGGCTGCAACAACATTATGTAATTTTAGATAAGGTTTAATTAGATATAAAGTATATACATAGCCTTGAAGAACCTTTTAAAAACAAGCTGGCTAAAACTCCAGCCTGAAGCCAACGGAAGATGGCACCAGACGACCTGGCATTTCCTTTTCAATTTCAAATTTAACTCTCCATCCAGAGCAATGACCGGGCAAAAGAACCTTGGGATCTAAAACTTTGAGATCTTTCACAGTGGCATCTATGTGAGCCTTTTCGCTCATTGCTAGATGATAACCACCAAAAACGGCATATAAGGGGTTATCTTTGCCAATCAATTCGACAGCGTGTTTTGTTGCGTTTACAATGCCGGCGTGGCTGCATCCGCTAAAGACCACAATTCCCTTTCCTGCAGATATTTTTGGGTTAGCAAGCAAGCGCGTGGAGATCCAAGGCTACATATAACAAGATGGAGATAGCAGACCTTTGATATTACATGCGAGAAACCGCTCGTCAGTAATCAACTCATCGCTTTCCCATTTCCCGCTGGCTTGGTGGAACCGAATGCCATTTTTCAACCCCGTCTCATATTCCGTCTCTCGTGGTATTTCCCCTGAGATAAGGAACATGTCATCCAGAACTGTATGAGCCTCTCTGTGCTTCTCTACTTTCGCACCGGTCTCTTCTATCTCTTGGATGGTTGGATCGGCTTGCAACGACAAGGTTTCTTTGCCCATTTGGATACCTCGATAATCTGGCCGAGATGGATGTAAGTCCACGACAAGGTCATCGTTGGACAGCCCTTTCCCATCCTTTGCGTCCTTGATCATCTGGATAGCCTTGAGCATGCCGCCTACGGGTTGGGGCAGTTAGTCTCTAGTAGTTCTTGACAAGCTTCTGTACAATACACAAAAAGGCACCCACCCGAGTGATCCCGATGCCAATGAGAGAGCTGGATCCTTTCCACGGAAGACAAATCTAATTTTAACCTTTCTGCGTTCCGTCCCCAAGACTCTTCCGTAGGCCCCGCATCGAAAAGCATCGTTCGACGCTCATCTCCTTTTACAGCAGTCTAGATGTAAAAAAAATCAAATAGACTCAGCTTAAGAATCAGCTAGCAGAGAACCCCCACATAAACTATCTATCTGGTTTATATAGATATACGGAAATCCGGAATGGTATATAGACGTTTGAAGCAGCTTACAAGCAGAACAGATAATCCGTGTGCAGAACAGCATACGTCTTCCAGGCGAAGCTCCTTGGTTGCTTCCGCTCGATCATGCAGGTTAGATGGTGATCTCAGGCCGATTTCGCCCAGGAAGCCGGAGACTTTGACGGGGCCGGGGGCTGGCGGGGACATGATGTCAAGCTCATTGTCCACGATTACGATGGCTTCAAGAGCGTCGATTTCAATGAGGGAAGAGGACATGGTTGGATTGTTTAATGAGGGGGAAAAATGGGTAATAGGATACTGCGTTGGAATGGGTTGTTTCCTGTCAATCGGCTTTTATATTCGAAGGATCTCGGGGAACTATGTACATGTACGTACATGTGAGGGGTGGAAATCTTAGCGAGCAGATGGGACCCTGACACAATTACGGACCGTAAGGAGATATTTGACGGAGGGCACCTGAACCCCGCATTTAGTATTTGGCCCTGAGAATAACGGCCGCTAGTTTTGATACATTATTACATAGTCATCCATAGTGATCATGTATCAGCTCAGCCCTAATCACGCTCTCGCGAGTCACGAATCAGGGAATATTTGAACTCCTTGAGCAACTGAATAATTGGGTGCATGCAGAAGTCATACTCACTCTGGTCCAGGGATATGACTGTGATCTCATTGGGTGGTGGGGAACCTTTGGTGGCTTCATTAACCAATGCAAGCGGAAACAGCCAAAATCGATTTACCCAACCTAGGGCCCAATAGCAATCAGGGATTGCATATCTTTATCAGACCTTGTGAACATGATCTGCAGTTAGGTTTTATTTGGCTCTAAGCAAAACAAACCCACCTGACATATTTACCGGCAAATATTTAAGAGAAGTTTTTCGGTCTCTTTCTCGGAAAGACCCGCTTCTTAACTCGAAATGCCCCCGTTGCTTAATGAATACTTTTTCTGTTCGGTTGAGCAGAAGCATTGCTAGAACCTTTTTCTCATGGAGACTGAGCCACTTCTCGCATATCGGCGTGGTATCGATGCCCCTTCGGACCCAGAAACGAGCACCAAACCACAGAGTGGAGAAGCGGGGTCCAGCGAATATGGCTATATTGACCCTGTCATCGAGCGGCGCGTTGTGAGAAAGCTTGATCAGAGGATACCAACCCTTCTTGGGTTTTTGTGTAAGAGAGAAGTAGACCATATTCGAATTCATGTTGGAGAACATATGAAACTTAAAGGGAATTAACTAAGTAAACCTGAATAGATCTACTTAGTTTCCTGGACCGATCCAATATCGGCAATGCACGCATCGCAGGAATGGAAGAAGACTTGCAACTGGATGGCAACCGCTACGAGTGGCTTCTGACGATCTTTTATATATCCTACATCGCTTTCCAGTTCCAAGGGTTGATGTGGAAGATTTTACCCCCGCACAAATGGGCTGCATTTACAGTGTTTGGATGGTTTGTTTTCCAGCATTCCATACTGTTTGACCGTACTTTTCATTAACATATGTTGGTGGTAATAGGGGCATCATCGCGACCTGCCAGGCCGCAGTTTTCTCGTGGAAGGCAGAAATGGTGCTCAGATTTTTACTAGGAGCCACAGAGGCTGGCTTTGGGCCTGGTGTTCCGTTCCTACTCTCCTGTTTCTACCGACGCCATGAATTAGGGCTGCGATGTGGCTTGTTCGTCTCTGCTGCTCCGCTTGCAAGTACCTTCGCTGGGGCATTGGCATATGGAATCACTTCTGCGCATTTAAAGCTCGCCAGCTGGAGACTTTTGTTCCTTGTTGAGGGGATACCAACCCTATTAATGGTGCCGGTTGTCTTCCGTTTTCTTCCCGATTCTCCGGCTCAGGCTAAATTCCTAAATGAAGAGGAGAAAGCTGTTGCTCGAGCTAGAGCAATGAGGCAAGCGGGTCAAGTTGACCGTGTCGGTGGTGTGAGCTGGAAGGAAATCGGGGAGGCGCTCCTGGATGTGAAATCTTGGCTGGTAGCAGTATGTTATCTTCCTCTGAAATTGGTGTTGACATGCCCATGTGCTAACTCCAGAACAAAGCTCATGTACTTCAGCTGCAATGTTAGCTATTCGTCGCTCCCTGTATTCTTGCCCTCAATCTTGAAAGATATGGGATTCACGTCGATCAACGCCCAGGGATTATCTGCGCCTCCTTATTTCCTCTCTTTCCTGACCAGCGTTTTAACTCCATGGATCGCAGATCGCTACCAACAGAGAGGTTTAATGATTGCATTTTTGTCAATTGTGGGGCTCATTGGGTATATTTTGCTTGCCACATGTACAGCTGTTGGCCCCCGATATATTGGCGTGTGGATGGCCGCCAGTGGTGTCTTTCCATGCATCGCGAATATCCTACCCTGGGTTCTTAGTAAGCTGAATTTTCCTGTCCTTATAAACAGCATTACAACATATATTAACATAAAATTTCTCTTCGATTTGTAGATAACCAAGGCTCTGACACTCGACGTGGCATGGGAATCATAATCCTCAACCTCGTCGGCCAATGCGGCCCACTTCTGGGAAGTAACATATTTCCGGCCTCAGACGGCCCGTTCTATGTGAGGGGCCAGTCCATTTGCGCAGCATTTATGGGGTTCAATTGTTTTCTAGCGCTGTTATTGCGCACGCTGCTGGCCTGGCAGAACCGGCAGCTCGATAGGAAATACGGGACACTTGCTGAACGAGCGCAACAGCGGGCGGAGACAGGACAGTTAGTTCTTGCAGAGGAGAATTATGGGCCTGATTATAGATTTGTGCTTTGAAGATGTATCTATATATATCTATCGATGCTTTTATACGTGAGGGGAGCGATAGATGTCGGTTGATTGGATGATTGGTAGGGGGCGGCATCTGCATAACCTTATGTCGCTCAAGCAATGCCAAGATTTTGTCTTGTCACACCATAACTCAACGTTGACCCCTGGACTTCATATAGAACGTTTGATAGGTTATGTATATATTTTTATATTGACAGCGGGAATTCTCATGTTGCTGATGCCAAACATGTATTCTGCCTCTATTGTACCCGCTCGCTGTAATTGCCAAACCACTACTGTCGATGTCAGTTGGAACGTTACTAACCTTCTGAATTTCTTGTTTCTCATCGCAGGACTGCATGATTTTCTATAGCTATTAGTGTTGGTCAGTGCATATCTGAAGAAACCTATTCCCTTCAGCTATACAGCGGTTTTATCACTCTTTGTGTATGAGTGAATGTGCGACCAGACTGACGTGGACTACTGCTCCGCTTCCCTGGAGTTGAAGTAGACAGAGAATGGCTTGAGTGGGAACGAGACCTGAGTGGATTGTGTCATAAAACTGATGGGACAGGCCCTTCATTCCCATATCAGAACCAATGCTGTTGCCTAGTCAAGTGAATGGCTTCACTTTCTTTGCTCTTTTCAGCGTGATGTCTCGCTTACAAGCTACTTCTTCCAACACTTTAACTTCTCTAAGTTGCTGTGGCTGGCAGGTCTAACTTCCCATATACAACCCACACAGACTTCTTGAGCTATCTATTCGTCTTCTATACTCTATTGGTGACATAGGTGAGAGCTTATACATTATTTTATTATCTACAAAGTCGTGCTAACACTTCTTAGTGTTAGGAAATCATAGTTTGTTGGCTTCGTTGGGATACAGAACAAAATGGACGTCGCCAGCGCTAACGAAGGGCCTAACGCCAACGAGGGGCCAAACGCCAACGAGAGCACGATTATTGTGATTGCTGAAGATGGTGATTTGATAATAGAAGTCATCGAGTACGACGTGGTACGCGCCATTGGTACTAGAGCGCCTGTTTTGGGACCGAAGTCGTCTGCATCGTTCCAAGTGAGCAGAGCTAAACTGGCCGAGCACAGCAATTTCTTCAGCAAATTGCTCCTTGGTCAGTGGAAGGAGGCAAATCATAAGGCGATCACATTAGAAAAAGATAATATCACAAGTATGGGGCTGTGGTTTCGTCTAATGCATTCCAACCTATCTTCCATCCACCTGGAAGATGTTTCAGTCGTTGAGATGTGGCATGTCATTGTGGCCTGCGACAAGTACGGATTAGATGGCACGCAAATGGACCCGTGGTTTTCCAAGTGGTGGGATGCAAAATCAGAGGAGATACTACTCGATTGCCTCCTCTGGTGTGAGGCGCTCTACCCCTGTTATTATTTTCACTGCGCGGCGGGATTCCGAATCTTGACGAAGGAGTTGGTTTACGAGTCGACGGACTATATCACTACTAAAACCAACCCAATCCATCACCATCAGACGCACCTGCACCTGCCGGCCCGCGTTATCCGTAAGTTCCCTGTCATGTTCAAAAAGCCTCTGAGGATTAGAGGAGCTTAGATAACCCTAAAGAGTCTTACTGATATGGTATTTAGAAAAACTCAACGAAAAGAGAGGATGTCTCCGAAACATTATCCACGATCGCCTTTGTAGTCCTATTCAGAATCTAGCCGCCACTCGTGCTTGCAAGTGCAGAGAGCAAATAATGTCCACCTACATTAAAGAGTTGACTAGGATAGGAGTTTCGCCCCTCGAACCAACTTTCCGCCGTAGGAGCATCCGTAAAATGCTTCAGCACCTTGAGGAATTCAATGAGTCAAATGTGCCTAAGAAGAGTTGTGATAACTACCATTGTTCTTACAATTGGAGTTCCGAACTTGGGGCTATTGTGGCAAACACTCGTTCTGAGGCTGAGAATCGCTTCCTTGGACTGGCTCTCGACTTTGATCGGAAGGAAGAAACACGGCACGGGAGGGGGTGGCCATGTTTTTGACATGGACTGTCGAATTAAGCATGGTAAACTAACGTGTTTTTTTTCCATGACGGCCGGAGTACAGGGCTAATAACTCTGAAACGGATTCTTATTTTATCCGTTGTATCCTTTTCTTTTCGAGCGACTCGTGGAAGGTTTATCTTTGTCAATGATTTTCTATAAGTCTTGACTTAGTTGGACGGTGCTTTATGCCCTCAAGCTTTCTCTTCCTTTTCCTCTGTTCTTTTCTACTGCCTATTTTTGTTTTTCTTTGTGCTGGCAATAGTCACGTATGAGCCTCCGGCCATATACTACGAATAGGGCGTGGTCGCCAATATGTTATCTAAGTTTGATATGCGGTATTTGAAAGTTGGAAGCTGATGTAAACATCCATAACCGAAGTCCAATTGAATTTCAATCTTTGATTTTAAGTTAAGCGGTATGACATTTTCCAGAGTTGGGCGATGTAGAACGGCAACACTGACAAACATCATAATGACGACACCTGGATCCCTCCGCCACCAACTGATATCTTTCGCCACAATATACCTACTACATCCTCTTCATATTACTTTCTGCGACTTTTTTAAGGCAATCCTTAATTGAAAAAACTATCGGAACACAGTGATTTGGATAACGCTTGTACCTACTCTCAGTTTGCAATTCTCCAACTAAGTTTACATACGTCGTTCAAAATGGTTAGGATTTCGGACGCCATCAAGGAGGACCATCGGTTGCTGCGGGAATATCACGACAAGATCATACATGCTGGAGATGAAGATACGGGCACCCGTTGGGGTAACAAGGTACTCTTGTTTGCGATGCGCGACCGGTAAACATTCCTAATGCTGGCTGCTTTATGATAATAGTTCACGTGGGAACTTGCTCGTTATACTGTAGCTGAGGAGCTTGTTGTCTACCCAGCTTTGGAAAGCTATATCGACCATGGGAAGATCATGGCAGACAAAGATCGAAGAGAGCACCAAGAGGTCCGTCCTCAATATTTCTACTCACATATAACCCACCAAAAACACTCTCCTCAAAAGGGAAGTTTGGTGTTAGATAGTTAACTGGCTGCAAACTCGTCAAAATCGACGAAACAGATCAAGGAACAACTCTACAAGTTCCAGAGCATGTCCGCTCAGGACCCAGAGTTCCGATCGACGCTGGATGGCATCATGGAACGTTTGAACAAGCATATTGAAGAAGAAGAGGATGAGGATCTAGCGTCATTGGAGTCCGTCATTCAGCCAGAGGAGTCCGAATCTTTGGCGAGGAAATTTGAGCGGACCAAGATGTTCGTGCCGACTCGCGCGCACCCGAATGCTCCCAAAGATCCGGCGTTTGAGAGTGTTGTGAGTTTTTTGGAGGCTCCTATTGATAAACTTCAAGATATGTTGAGGCGATTCCCCGAGGAAGAGTAGTTGTGACGCAGGCTTGAGTGGTTTAATCTGTCGTTTCTAGTTTTCGATTTGTTCCAGTAAGATAGCAGCTGTATGTTTGAAAAGCATCTCTGTAGCAGAGCAAAAATAAAATGCTTTGGCGGAGGAGGGGGATAATAAATATTGGAACCTCGGGAGCGTTGTTGGTTAGCTGGCGTTTCTCGGCAATTTCTTAATGTAACAAAGCATCTAATGCTTAATTAACTCAGATTGTATTTAATATCTGTCCGTGTTTATATTTATCTGCTCGCTGTATGAACCGCGACGATACGTACATGTACATACTAGTACCTGTTAAACCGCTGCTCTTCCGTTGCGTTGCCTGGTTGAGACCAGTGGAATTGGTATGAGATGAGAACACTGATTGAACAAGAGCCCATTCCTCCGCATAAAGCTCATTGAACAGAAATTATCCAAATACCAGGCCGCCAAACCAACGAGAATGCGATCTGTAGCAGGTAAAACTTGTCGAGGCGGGGTGGAGATTGAGAGGATGACTAATCCCTCGGAGCGGAACCCATTTGCCGGAAGGCGGTGTGAACATGCGGCCAATAGGAGACAACGTAATCATGCGACTATTTTGCCATCATTAGTAATCCGAGCTACGGCTTTCTTGAAATGCAGAGAATAAAAAGCAATCCGTTTCTTTGCAATGCAACTAACTATCAGTGTATATTTCTTGTTTTTCACCTCATGGATATTCTTTAATGGGATATATTGCGCCATTTGACTATTCAGCATTTCCTTCGCAGTCATGAACCAGCAGATACTTGCGTTTGCGAGCTGTCGACTTGCACAGACTCAAGTATCCCCCGCCGCATCCTTCCTCCGCCAATCCCGCCGGGCACTGTCTATAGCCGCGAACTCCTCCGTTTCCTCCCAATACTACGCCTCACATTCAATCCTGCCCATCCTCCCGTTTCTGCACCCGTATGCCTATCGTCCGAATTCTCGATGTAGCCAAGTGTGCCGAAGAACCACACCTTTTCCGGCTCCGAAGCAGCTATCCGCATTCTCGACGACACAGCCCAAGCAGGCGACGAGGGTGCTATTGAATCCGCGGACCGATGATGATGGGAAACCTCTGATGATTGATATCTCTCCTCGGGCAGCGCAGGTATGGGACTTTTTTTTTGTTTTGTTTTTGCGAACCATAAACTTTGCGACAGCTAGGTATTGGGCTTCTTGGTTACAGGGCAAAACAAAACATGACATACTCCGTTTGTATGAGAGGGTGGGAGACCATCCTTCTGCTATTTAATGTGTTGTCGTTAAGAAACAAGCACATACGACCATAGGGAGTGGAAAACAGGGCTTCCCGTCCGCTCAGCCGTACTTAAGCCACTCGCCGGCCGGTTAGTAGTTGGGTGGGTGACCACCAGCGAATCCCGGCTGTCGTATGTTTTTATTTTTTATTATATATTATATATACTATTTGCTTTTTAACTTCTGGCTGCACATTTTATTTGTTGTTTCGAGCAATTGCAGATTTCATGTATTTTTACCTTTTCTATTATAAGACTGCTAATGTGTTTTAATTAACCAGCGCCTACGAGAAATTACCGATCCCTCGTCGAAAAAACCCACTCTCCCAGTGATCCCGGAAGGAGTTGTACAAGATCATCTCCGTGTCACTGTATCGAGTGGTGGATGCCATGGTTTCCAGTATTTGATGACGCTCGATCCTGCATCCACCATCGACCCAGAAGAGGATACAATTTTTGAAGCCGAACCAGAGGATTCGGGGGGATCATCGCCGGACGGAAAGCCTCTTCGTGGTGAAGCTAAAGTTGTTATGGATTCGGCATCATTGGAGCTTCTGAGCGGTAGCACGGTTGACTACACAATGGAGCTCATAGGAAGCCAGTTTAAAATTACCAACAACCCCAGGGCTACAAGTAGCTGTGGGTGTGGAACTAGTTTCGACGTACCTGAGTAGCGCTTTGACGCCGAAAACTTCAGTTATATAGAGCATATGTCGCGCTTCAAAGAGTGCTGGAGTCCCTTTTATATATATTTCCACGGTTCTCTCCGCTCATTGGTTTTCTTTGGCATTCCTGGAAAATGTCTATTTTAGGAGTGATATTTCCCCATCGTTATTGGCGGGTGATATTCTGGTGATTTACGTTCAAATGACTATACCTCAATAGATAATTTCTTTGGCCTATTACCACGTCCTTTTTCCATTCACCCAGCTACGCAATTTTGATTGTACTCATGGGTTTTCTCCGTCCGTCTGCCGAAAATTTCATTTCTGTTAATCCAGCTGACCAGCCCTTTACAGCGATTTCTGCTCCTATATTCAATACTGTTACAGTATTCTGTATGATTATGTATGCCTCATATTCTCCTGTATTCTCAGTATCATGTATATAATGTGGCAGCCCTAGGCTTCCTAGTACGGACTAGCGCCCCGCAACAAGCATATATCGCCCACTAGATAGCAATACAACCACTCAGACGTCCAACAGGTTATCCTGGATAGCTTGTTTTTTTTTTAAACCTTCCGCAACCAAACTACTTTTTCATTTTTCTGAGGTATAAAATGTCTCGCGAGCTGCGTCACTGAATTGCAGAACTGTTTTGAAAGCTTTGATCGCGACCCACATTCACGGCAGCATATGTCTACATCTACAATAACCATTATGCAGCCAATCAAGTACGAACCATTCTCGGATGCGCAGGAGTTCAGCGATCTGATGCCGGAGCTGTTCGATCAGTACTGGTCTTACCAGCCTGACACTTTCTCCTTCGACTTTTTGCAAAGGACAGCAGACTTGAAAGTTGTCTGTAAAGCCACCACAGCTGAAAAAGCTGATTTTATAACACCTCCAGCTCTTGAAAATGCCATACAGAAGTCCGCGAGGGTCAACTCTCCGGATACCAGCGAATATCCCTGGGGCCCACCCGTCAATGACAGCTGGACCGGTTGGATGGAGATAACGATTGATAGCTTGTTAAAGGGAGTTGACATCTCACGCGGGGAACAAGAGTAAGAGAATTCACACTATTTTTCTTGACTCTATCCGTCCTGTACATATTGAATAACCTTTTCACCACAGGTTTGGTGGTCCATTGTTTTCCGTGCTCGCTGAAGGTTTGGTCGTTAACAGCCACCGCCGTGTTCTTGGTCATCGCCTCTTTCAACACCATCCGGATCACTGGACTTTCATGATCCGGGATCACTCACCATTGGACTTGAAGGTCAAGAATGGCAAGAATTACCTTCTTCGGAGTGAAATCATGGGGATCACTTCCATTTTTTACCGCCAGATGAATGAAGTGCGTTGGGATCCCTGGAAACACAAGTACATGCAGCCGAAGTTGACATACCAAGCGGGCCCATTAACGGTACGTTTTGCTTCCCCTCATCCCCTCGTGCAAAGGAGCGTCTTTTTAGCGTGTATATTCCCCTTGCAGGTTTATTGGCAAATAAAAATAGGCAATCTTTGAAGGTGGCCTCTTTCGCAGGTTAAATCCAAGCGAAAAGACCACTGATCATTACCCGATAAACCCGCTAATGAGCCGCTACTTTGCCCAAGACAGACAAGGGGACACTTTTCTTCTTTACACTGCCATGCAACCGCTGATACCCCTTTAGGCAACAATAGTGACGTTTATGGTCGGGAAAGTGCGCGTGGTCCAGGCAACCTGCGATCCGTCTAACCAATACCCCACACTGACATGTGCACTGAGGGGTGTCTATAATCTTAGCATGTCCTGTTACGACAAGTCCTCGGTCCATAACATAGTGAAATGGATTCTTTGTCCACCAGAGCCGGCCCGTTGTCTTCCATTGAGAGGTAGGAAGACGTGATTTTTTTTAAATCAATTTCCACATGTGATGATGGGCAATGATGGGACTTTTACTTTAACAGCGTCCCTATATTATGCAGATTATCATGATGATGCTCATACCATACAAGTAAGCGTCAGGAACTGGGGTATATATGGTAGCAGCCAAATTTAGATTAGCCTATTTCTTAGCCACTTGGCTAGCGGGTCGAGAACCTTGGAATGTGTGAAATATGAAAGCTAATTTTGTAACAGAAAACATCTCTCCGGGACCGAATAACAAAGCTTTCCCCTCTCTCAATCACCTGGCCAGCTATATCTCAACCATCAGGCCCCCAAACAGCCAAATGATCATGGAGGACTCGCGATGAAGGCAATTATACAAATGTTGATATTTGCAGCTATGACGTATGTGCCTTGCATAGCCTAGGTCGGTATAGACAACACTGCGTCTGGATATAGGAGGGCTGGATGGGTGGGGTGCAAATCTTAAATCCACCAGCTTATACAGGCCGACGGAAGCTGAACATAATTCAGGTTAAACGCCCAGGAATCTTATTCCCAGCTATGTCACCCACCCTTGATTTTTTTGGAGTTTCTGCTCAGATTCTGGGTCTCATCCTCCACATCTTCGTTTGGAGCAGCAAAGCTCCATTGTGCATCCTCAGTTTCATCAGTCACAGTTAAAACATCAGAATCATCTAAGATAGCAGCTATGTCAAAGTTTGTCCAGTGCTGAGATGCAGAATGACATTGGGATTCAGTCTCTGAGAATCCTTCATTTACTGCTCTAATAACTCCAGCCCTCTTTTGCTTTGCTCAATCTTAAACATTTCTGTATGCTGATACTCCTTGCTGAAAAGTTTTCAAGTTACCAGTCATACCCCAAGTATTGAGCTGAGTCATAATATACTTGGGGTGGTAGTCTGGACCGCTGGGCTTGGCGAGATGAGTAGTGTATAGCTTGAGTTGACTGCCATGATAAGTTGATGTAAGAGGATAGGTGTTGTAGGTTGATTCATCTTCTTGGTATGACCAAAGGGAATGCATTCCTCGGGCTTCTAGTGCCTTTTGCTTCTAAAAAGAAGTTTGGTGCCATTGAGAGGTCATTCTGTGTTGATGAAACAATATGGCTGCTCAGTTCCTCGCGGATTTGATGATTGAGCTGTTCAGGATGAGTGCCATGGAAGTGATCTGGTTTGGCTGAAGCCAGTGTGCCATCAGTTAAGGGAACAAGGTTTTCAAATGAATAATCCTCTCTGACACATTTAGGGTCACTGATATTGCTGTCAAGAATTGGAACTATTGGAACTGTAACAGGCTTCTCTTTGAATGCATATGCATCTGCTTCTCTAAAATCTTCAAAGTGCTTTTCAGGGTACTTTAAGGGAGAAAGGGAAATTTGTGATTGCATCAACATTTAATTGATCTCCATCCAGTTATTCAGCTTTGATGGCTTCTTGCTGTCTGGATACCTCTACTCCGGCAGATAGACTCTATGGTCAATTAAATTCTGCTGGAAGTTCTGACTATATGCTGGGGTGCTTGAGGCTTTTGTGATTGTCTTTGTGTTTCCAGTGTTGGATGATAGAGGAGATTCCGCCCGACGCTTCCTACGATGGGAGGATGACCTTGAACTCATCGGTTGGGGAACAGGATACTAGGATAATATTAGCACACCCAGGTGGGTATTGAGTTGCAGTTACATACATTTCTCAAATCAGACAGGTTGAGCCCTCCCAATCTTGAAAGCCTCTCTATCTCCTTTAAGTGATCAATCAGGTAGACAATCACGGAGAATATCGGAAGCAAAATGAAATGTTTCATGATGCTTCAGCTCAGCAAACTGTCGAGTGATGAGTGTATGAAGCTTTCGCAATGGTTCTTGAGGGCTGTTTCCTCAGTCTAACTCTTTTATCGCGCTCTCGGTTAATCAAACCTTTGATAGATTATCCCAGTAAGACTGGCTGAGCTTCTGCTTCTTCAACTGACACTGCAGTGTTTTGGAAGGATGCCCAAGACACTGGCGCTTGCGGGATAGACTGAAGTTGTGCAAAGAAGACATATGACAGTCATTGGGAATTTAAAGTCTAAATGAACAGAAGGGGGAGTAAAGGCCGTTTTGTAATAAACTAACACCCATAAATGAGTTTCGACAATGTCATTCCTATCAACCTTTTATGAAGTTTCCTTGATAAATTGAGTGAAGTATTCTTCGCAACTGGGCTTCACCCTCCCCTATTCCCTTTTGCCCATTCATAGGAACAGCACCCCTACAAGTGCATATCGAGGACTAATATAAATATGTCCTCCCTCGTCTGCCCCTCTTCCCTCCCTCTCCTTCTCTTTCCCATTTATTCGGCCCCGAGACTACTTGCATTACATTTTTATACTAGTATGTATGTACTATTTTATTTTTCATATGCTCCTCCTACCTTTCGACTAAATGCTAGGCTTTACGAACGACAAAGTGACAACATAAGCTTGCGCTAAACACTGGACCTTACTACCCATCAGCAGAAAGGGTTCGAGGGTACTTATTATGTCTGATTCGATCGCATATTCCACAACCGGCTTATAAGATTCGGGTGGTGTATCTGCTCCGCTATGCGCAGTTACTCGCACTATTCGACGGAACCGCTAATGCTACAATCCGTCGTCAAGGGGTCATCGAGAATATGAGCAAACCATTTTGCTGCCTACATAGGGCTCGGATAAAAAGTATTTCAGCTTGGATTTACCTCTCTTTTGGGAGGATGATGAGTTGATAAGATATTACATTTCGCTACCTATACATCCGATTTCGTACATTTTCCAGTACACGGCTCACTTATATGAACACTGTATGGATGGGATATCAGTCCTCCAGCCAGACCAACATCCCTCACGGCGAGGGCATATAACTAACAGAAAAGGACATGTCGTCCGAGAATTCGCCGCCTCACTATCGCCAGTTGATAACAGCAACAGCTTTAGCAAATGATCACCGCCGCCATCGGTTAGCGAATAAAATCTACACCCGCCATTTGAAAATATATTGATTCTTGCACGATGCACTATGCTGGAGAAAATCAAAGCTTTAAAGGATACCGACAACCGCCAATATAACCGATGTCTACTCGTCCAATACACATATCATAGACATAAACAGTCCTTGAGCCTAACCTCTAAGATAAAGGCACTATCGGTACTGGCGACATGTATATTCTAGCAACCTCACGTACTGCTGCAATGTTCGTCTGTTTGCCTCTTTCATGAGAGGCACGACGAGAGCCCATAGCGAAGAGAATGCCAGCCGGAAATGTACAACGCATTCAGGTCGAGCACCTCAGTATCAATAATCTTCCGCCCTTCTATCGCCGATTAGTGGACGAACAAGTGGCAGCACTGTTAAAGTTTGTCGAGGCAAAGGCAATTCCCAAAGATCTGTTTTCGATTCACCGGCGTATACAACCGAGTTGGACCTCCGGAAAGGCCATCTAATCGCTACCTAGAATGCAACAGGAAGATTTCACATTGCCCGCGAATGTCGGAGGGCCGAGGAAATATTGAGATACATCAGGAGCCATCATTGACCAGGCATGTATACGCGTTGTGTTTTGGCATCCTCCATTTTACGATCGCCATTCACTTCTCAAATCAACTCAAGTTATCTTCTCTTCTTTTTTCGATTCTTCAAATTTCTTCATTTTTTGATTCACTTCACTTCTCCCTTCATTGAAATCGCAATGTCTATCATCAATAAGCAGAAGTACAAGTGCCATGATATTGCTGATGAGCATAGATTTCTTATGAAAGTTCTTGACAGTCAACAATTCACTGTAAGTCATTCAATGCAGATAGAGCAGATAGAATAGACAGAGCTAATCAAAGTCCCTCTTTCATCTAGATTGATATTGACAAGGCAGCTGTTTCTCTTGAAATGAAAGCAACTTCGGTTAAAAACTGTCTGTATAAGATTGATCACGAGCATAATTTGAAACTCTGTCTTCAAAATACCAACTCAAAAACAATGCATTCCGACGTCACACGTTTATGCCAGCTATGTTTTCGTGATTACAGACACCTCCCCAGCATCTCGCATTTGTTCACAACATCAATTCTCTTCAGAATGGCATCTTGATATCTTCCGAGTTCCACGAGTTTTACAATTTCCAAATATCGATCCACTCTGACGTATTGTCATATTCTCCGAGGAGGGAGACGAGATGATCAACGATGTGATTAACAATCGTTTTTCTCCCCCTTGATGGATGACGAACTACCCGTCCCTCTCTTAATTGGCTTCATAGGAAAATTATCAAATCGCCTCAAAGCAACTAGAGTCCTTAACTACATGGACGACGTCGTACGTTCACCATTCAGAGTAGGAAACAGTCGGCTTCCAAATGTGGTTGTCTCCATCTAATGGCTGGAAAATCCAAAAGACGTTACCCGCTAAGTGATTTTCAGCAAGAGTGGTTGACAAGATGAAATCCGGGACTCTGGCTCAGATTAGTATACTTGGACCTTCAAGCAACCCCGTTGTATATGGGGATAATGATATCTATGTCATACTACTTGCTGCTTGAATGACAGTATCGAATAAATCGCGTCCATTGGTCCACAAGCCGGATTCACTTGGGAACTCGGAGATACCTTCATGGATGGCTGCCTTCAGCTAATCGAGTTTTCGACAGACACAAGTGACGGGCACGAAATCTTTAGCATACTTTCTACGTTGGAAGCTTGTTTGATTTCTTCATTTAACGGATCCGTTTTTAATTTTCATCCCCTCGGTGAAACGATTCTTGGGATGCTGAATCAGAACTCCGTGTCAACGAACTTCCTGAGGACTGCCCCTGCCTCAATCCACTGGATGGCCCCGACAGCCCACTTTATTTTCCTCTAATAATTACGCGCCCAGCAGCCCTAAACCTCCATTGACTATTTTCCATGTATCTTCCCCTTGCTGCGCAAATACCCTAGGGTAGTCAGTCACGGGGGGGTATTCAAAAAACCCTCGACTCTTTGTTTCTCCCTACACTGGCCATCATTTGCATCTCAGCGGTTTTAACCATCTTAACTATCATTCTGAGGTATCGAAATTGCGGCGTCGACGGACGATAAAGGTACAGGGCGTGGGCAAACTGCCAACGCGCCAACGAGGGCTCGCCCTGTAATTTTTAATCCAATTATTGCCGAAAGCAAAGTCCACATGTCAATTACTTGGCTGCCCCTCCACCAGGAATATTTTGTTCACTTAGGGTTAGAAGGATCTCCTCTCCGCCTTGGACTGGATTGTCAGTGGCCCCTTAGTATTGCTTGAAGTGTTTGTGTATCGTGTGCGGGGGTCATACGTGCAACGACTCCGTCTTTTTAACGCCTCTAAAGCGCTTTGGAAAGAGTGGCTGACACTGGGGTTAAAGATCCAGGGATTAGGCCTCAAGATTACATTATGAACCTCTATATACTGCCCGTCTCCGGCAATTTATACGTCACAGTGTGCTGTCGGAGAAGGAACATAAGCGCAGCTGGGGAACCTTCGGGGTACATCACTGTTGACGACGGGAAGGTATTAGGGAAAACTATCTTAAAATACAACTGATCTCTACTACACAAGAATCCGAGGCGTTACAACTTCTCATATTTGAAATCCAATCCTTGGATAGATCAGAAAGAAGGCCTTTGCACAATTACGAAATCTCCACTCGTGTTCGTTTCCGGCTCTTTTCGCATATCTCGGAAAGACTCGCGCTTTTATTCGCGACTATGATTTGGTTAAAGGGATTTGCTATTTTCCATATACCTTTCTCCTAATCTGTAACGCGGATAGGTGGTGTGATCTAGATAGAGATATCAATAAGGTCTCCATCGAGAACGCGGTAGATTCCTGTGGTTGAACATTTTGGGCATGTACTTTCGCCCTAAGGACGGCTTTGTGCTCCATTTCTAAGTGCCACTCTCAGTGGCCAGCAACAAGCGAGGCAATGTTAGGATTGTCTGCTTGGATGGAGTTTTCCAGGAAACTTCATTACCGTTTCGCTTCTCTTGCTACCTATCTCTGTTTTGGGAGTTCTCGCTTCGACGGAGTAACGCGATCCAACTTTGTTAAGTGGTGTTTCATGACACCGTTCCGGAGGTATATCCAAGATACCCTTTTAACTATATGAAGCATCCACGGTCTGCTCTCGGCCAAAGTGAAAGTTGATGTTCTCAATTCAGTGAACATTGCTTTTGCAATGCTTCCTGCTTTCACAGTGCGGTATTGCTAGTACATTCAATGCTCTACAGTTGGCACTTCCTCGACTGCCGTTGGGTCAACGATCAATAACATAAAGAAGGAAGAGCTCATTCATGTATCGAGTCCAGTATCAATGTGGAGCTCATAACTGTCAACTCTGAACTGGTTCTTGTTTTTGTCTCAAAGAGTCTTCTTTTTACCTGAGTTAATGAATGGGGTAAGATTTTTTATGATGACAAAAATGGTGATATATTGAGTCTGATGCTGTTTGCAGCACATACCTTCATCATCTTGAAGAATATTGAAAACACTGGGAATTCCTCAATTCATCTTATGAAGATGAACTACTTTTTCTCTCAGGCACTCGGAGCAGGGCATCATCATCTTTTTCAAAACAACACACTCTGAGTCTTCTTCGGACACGTAGCTTCTATAGCTTCCATATATCCGATAGAATTTGCCACTATCTAGAATAGAATAGAAGGTAGGAATCCGTGGATAATATCCATGGATTTTTTCGCGGGTCAAGTTGAAAAAGTGATGATGATTGCCTGAAAGAACAGGTTATCAGATTGAAAAATTCCTTTTCAATCTAAAATCAAAGATTAGCAGGTTCAGGTTTTTCAATCTGATAACCTGTGACAGGTTTTCAAATATAAGAATCAGTATTAATATTACTCTTTTTGACATACATTAACTTTTTTTCAAAATACTAATCATATAATAATTTATGAATATTATTATTATACTGTTTTCAATTTTGTTCTGATACTCTCTATCATAGTATCAACAATTTTATAATAAAGAATAACAAGATCTCAACTCTTCAAATTTTAACTTAAGTTAGATTTGAACTTTATCTATATATTCTGATTAAGACAACAATGATGTAAAATAATATAGAGTCACAAGTGAAATAATTACTATGAGAAAATATTATCTGAAACTTGAAAGAATATACCTCTGAAGTATTATTGATAGTTATAGTGATAATACAGTTATACTGCAGCTTGAAGT